>WSFP011416691.1:0-23618 GCA_009831015.1 Picea engelmannii
ACGAAGCTACATTTTCTCATAATGCAACATTGGAATGCTATTCCAATCATACTTCAACATTCGAATACTTTTGCCTTTTAAACATGCTCCCATTTTCTTGCATTGAAATTTGGCAGGGACTACGCTGCTTCGCTGCCCTTGTTGGATTAAGAGAGCTGAAATATATTTTAAAGCAAGTATATCAATTTAGTTCTATTTTATTTCCATCTCACTTGTTTTCTTGTATGTCTATTTAGTTTTATTTTATTTCCATCTCAATTGTTTTTCTTGATCCTTCGGTTGTTTTTTGTTTTTTTAATATCTATTTTATTTCCACTTTCAATAGTTTTCTTATATATATATATTCCCAAACCATTAAATCACACTTTCCAATAAATATTCATTATTAATATGCTAAATAACTTTAGCATTTAAATTTTTTACTAACAATGCATTACATATATTACTTATTGTAATATTGTTGTAACTAATTTTAACATTTAAACTTTTTATATTATAATTGATTTTAAAATTCAAATTTTTAACTAATACTACCAATACTACCTTAAATATAATAAAAAAATTAAAAACAATTATATTAAAATAATTAATTAAAATGTTAAATCTAACTCCAATTTTAATATCCATTAATTAAAATAGTAAATTTTTATTCAAAGACAATTCGTTTAACTTACTATTTAAACAAGTGTTGCATGGTAGCGTAGTCCCTGCCAGGTTAGAATGGGAGTAAATGAGACCATGTACAGACACGTGGGTTGCAAGTTGCAGTACATGTGGTATCCATGCAAAATTTAGTATACCCAAATTAGTTTTATTTGAAATTTATCAGAAATTATTAATGTCTGCTACATCAACGAAGGTTCCTAGTATCTAAGTTTGATAGAACAGGCAAGATTTAAAAGGAGCGTGGACAAAAAAATTAGTGTACAATAGTATTACATTTAAAAGGTTCTTGGACACAAAAAATTTAGCATACAATAGAATAGTAGTAACGTCTCTTACATAGGTTCGTTTTCATTAAATTAGCATTGCCGAATTAGTTTTCTTTAAAAGAAGGCCTCTTGGACAGAAGAGAAATTGAAATTCCATAAATTATACATACGAAATATGTACTTTTATAGAGTACATATTAAATTTTATAGATACCAAGTATGTGCTTTTATAAAGTATGGGCATGAGATTTTATAGAGCATGCACCGAGTCCTCATTGCATACCTAGGAACTTTTTGGATCGCGAGTTATCTGGTTGGCGGGCTCAAAATTTGGGCTTTGTTGTTTCGTGGCCTACAAATAGTACCCAGAGTTCAGTGATATACAAATTGACAAGCAGACTATTTGAATTTTAAGGGCCTCGTGTTGATGTAATAACACAATTGGACTTGGGCCTTGAAATTGCAATGCAGATGTGGCAAGCAACATAAATGGCAGGTGGTAAAGATGAAAGAAATGACATACTCTCTATATGTGTGAGTAGAAAAAAGGTATTGAACACAATTTTATGACACTTATATAAAAAATTAAAAAGCGTGTTACATATTCCTGGAAATTAAAATATATATGTGTGTGTGTGTGTGTGTGTGTGAAATGTGATATCTCAAATTTGAATGAGTAATTTATCTCAAATTTAATTTTGAAAATGACGAAGCAGAAAAAGAAATGCATCAGAAAAAAAGAGAATTAAAATAAAATAAACAGAATATCTTGACATTCAACATAGTTGAAGATGAAAATCTAGGAGCACATAAATATATAAGGAGACAAAAGAATAGTTTTATTTGGAATATATGAAAAAACAATAGTTTTCTACATATTCCTGGAAATTTAAATGTGTTTGTCATATAGACTGGGATTGGGGCTCCCGCGGACAATAAGAGAAATATGTACAAGAAATAGGATTGTGGAAAGAAGAAGTGGGAGATGGTAGAGTGTAATACCTGAAAAGTAGAAATAGGAAGATATCAGTCTTTGGCTATAGATTTATATTAAAAAAAAATAGAATAACTGGATTGATAAAGAAAGGACTATAAGTATAAACTTATAGCAATGGTACATATAAGTATTTTTGGTATTTGTTTGTTGATGCCTTTTCCTGTTGGTTTTCATCCCGGACCTGCTTGAATAGCTGGATTGATAAACAAAGTATTTATAGCGACGTTCCATATAATTATTTTTTCTATTTGCTTGCTGATGCCTTTTCCTGTTGGATTTCGTCGGCGACCCGCTTCAAGTTCTCTTCAATGTAGCTTCTCAAGGGGGCAACGTTGATGTCATTCCAGATTTTAATGCTGAAAAGTTCATTTTCTAATTTGCTTAGATAAATAGAAATATTACACAGAGCCTGATGAATGTCTCCATCCTGTACCAAATAGCGGACTAGCCAGTTGTCCACGTGTTCTTCATGATATTCAAGAATCCTGTAAAAAAATTCTAAAAACAACGCCTTAAAATTATCAACTTAGTTAGCGAAATCTTGCTTGGTTAACGCCAATGAGTTGACAATTAATCTGGGGTCCTGGAAGTCGTTGGTCCTTCCGGCTAAGTCTATTTTGGCAACCTTTGTGAATAATGTTTCTTTCTTTGATATTGCTTGCTCACATGATTGGATGATCAGCTACATGTTCTTCACCTTTTATTTCCAACATGCTTCTAATTGAGTGAGCCATTTTTTGGACGAAAGGTCATGTTGTCTTATTGTCGTGTCTGCCATGTTGTTGACATGAAAGGAAAAAGGGATGACCGTGTGCAAATAGAAATTTTCTTCATTTTTTAAATTCGTCTGCAGAAGTTCGAACAAGTTATGTGCACTACTTCCTAGGGATTCCATATTTTGTGATGTTTCCCAGGCCTTAGTAATTAGTTCAATTCTTTTGTTGATATTTTTCTCCACATATTCTCTACACGATGTGAGGAAGGTGGAGGATCTTTTTAGGTTTGGTGCAGGGGTGCAGGGAGTTACGGGCATGGCTATTGCGAAAGGACTACCAAGCAATCGCATAGGAAACAAAGCTTCCTCTAATTCCTTGATCCGGTCCTTTAGTCTTGCATTCTCAGCCTCAATGACTCCAATGGAATCATGAAGAGCATCTCCAGTTTCCATGTGAAGTTTAGAGATTTTGGATGCCTGCATATTGGCAAGGTTGAGTTTTGAACGATGTTTTCTTTTCTTATTTTTTACATATCTTTTTTCAATAATTAATTTTTTAGATTCGATTTCAAAAATAACACTCTTGAATATGAAGGATTCATCTTTGTAAAAACTTTCGGCATCAACTATGTCCATTGGGTAGCTATGGTGAATCGTGTCTCCCGACTGTTCAAGGTTGCAAAATATGTTATTCAGATCAACATCAAGATCCATGTTTTCACTCTCAATTTCGGGCTCGTTCGCCTCCCCTACAATTATTTTTCCCTTATTCTCCACGGGAAGCTTGTGAGAACTATCAATTTTAGGATGACCCTAGTCCGTTTGAAGAACTTTGGGTTTCTTTGTTACCGTGGCAAGACATTGGAGTGATGCTTTGTTATTGTGGTGGTTCTAGTCCTCGGGTCCGAAGATGTTCACTGTATCTCTACAGAACTGTTGTGGAGGTGCTCCCAGTAGTTTATGAAAATGTTGGTTTGTTCTAGACGCTGCTTGAAATGAACAAATGGAGGGGATAATATAACCCCCTGAAAATTTTGGTTCAATGAGTGCAAATGGAAAATCTCCTCGAGCTCTTCGCTCATTAATGACAATCTCTATGTGTGTTGTATGGTGAATTGTTAGAAGTAAAGCTTAATTATTGCATACTTAGAAGTGCGAAGGTGGCAGTTACAATGAAGAACATTTAAGGATTGGAGGTTTCGTGAATGAACCAAGCTGACAACGTGAGAATGACATTCCATGGTATTTGAAATTAACACTGGGAATGGATAAGAAAAGCCTCAGCAAATATTGGTTTAGTGCGCATTAATGGTAGATCTTCTCGAGCCTTGCACCCATCAATGACAATTTACACAGTGCCTACACGATGAGCTGTTAGCATTAAAGATTTAGAAACAAGACATATATCTATATATCTATATATAAACATTATCCAAAAACACTATTTTCAAGTACTAAATTATTAATATTAAATATTGATATTCTACAATTTAATTAAACAAATTTATCAAATGAGTCGTAATCTTCGAGTGCAGGTCCAATTGTAGATCACCGAAGTTTCGGGTGCAAGATGTATACCAGGCACACGGGGCTTGAGAGTTGGATGGTGGCCACAAAGGAACCCGTGGGCATACAATTCACGAACTATGAAAACAAATGGCAGTAGGTTGAACTCGTGATGTAGAGATATAGATGGAAATGAAATCTGGCACTCCGTTGTCTGGGAACCCGCGAGCATAGACATGGATTACCCAAGTTTTGGATGCAAGATGTACACTTGGAACATGGGGAATAAGAGTTTGATAATGCGTAGCGGGGAACCTGCGGGCATAAAATTGGCTAAGGAAAGAAAAGCGATCGGTATTGCAGGGAAAAACAATATGTACCTTTATAAAGTATGGGAATCATATTTTATAGAACATGTACGGATATTGCATTCCAAACTTGGCCATTTTGTGGATTGCAGGTACTCGGGTTGTCGGGCTAAAAAATAGGCCTCTATTTTTTTGTGTCCTACAAATAGTACTCAGAGTTCCGCAATATACAAATTGGCAGGTGAACTTGCAGTTTGGCTGAGATTCTATAGAGCATGTACACTTTTTGGATTGTGTGTTCTTAAGTTGGCGGGCTCAAAAAACAGGCCTCTATTGTTCCGTGTGTTACAAATAGCACCCAGAATTCTGGGATATACAAATTTACAAGCGGACTTTGCGGGTTGGCTGGCTCAACACTGTACTTCTATTGAGTTCCACGATATATAAATTCACAGACGGACTCCAGCACTGGCGGGCTCTGAGAAAGGAGCAATACATACTAAATATGTACTTTTATAAACTATGGAAATGACATTTTATAGAGTATGCACAGATCCCTTATTCCATACTTAGCCACTTTTTTGGATCGCGGGCTTGCGAGTTGGCTGGGACAACATTGCATTTATATTGTTTTGTGTCCTCCAAACAACATTCGAAGTTTCGCGATATACAAATCCACAGACGGAATTAATGTATTACACATTACATGTAATATGTATCGCAGGTTATCGGGTTGGCGGGCTCTAAATTGAGAGACAGACTCCACGAGTGGCGGGCTCAAAATTGAATATGTATTTGACATTGCATGTAATATGTAATACATATTACATGTAATATGTACAGTATGAAATGGGCAAGAAGATGACCGGGCTGGAAATATAAAAGTAACTGGAAATTTGAACACCTGTATCCGCCAGTTCTGGACCTAGAAATTTTCTGTGGAATGAGTAATCCACAGTAAATATGTACTTTTATAAAGTATGGATATCAGATTTTATAGAGCATGTAGGGATCCCTCATTCCATAATTAGCCATTTTTTGGATTACGGGTTCTCAACTTTGCGGGCTGAAAATTGGGTCTCTCTTGTTCTGTGTCCTATAAATAGTACCCAGAGTTTCGCGATATACAAATTGACAGGCAGGCATTGAGTTGGCTCGCTAAACATTTCACTTCTATTATATGTACTTTTATAAACTAGGGACATGACATTTTATAGAGTATGTACAGATCCCTTAGTCCATACTTAGCCATTTTTTTGGATCGCGGACTTGCGGGCTGGCTGGCTCAACATTGCACTTCTATTGTCCCGTGTCTTCCAAACAACATTCGAAGTTCTGGAATATAAAAATCCACAGACAAAATTGAATATGTATTACACATTACATGTAATATGTATCGTAGGTTATTGGGTGGTAGGCTCTAATTTGACAGAGGGACTCCACGAGTGGCGCGCTCAAAATTGAATATGTATTTGACATTACATGTAATATGTAATACATATTACATGTAATATGTACAATATGAAACGGGAAAGCGGACGGTTGGGCTGGAAATGAAAAAGTAATTGGAAATCTGAACACGTGTATCCGCCAGTTCCGGACCTAGAAATTTTCTAAGGAACGAGTAATCCATAGTAAATATGCAATTTTATAAAGTATGGATATCAAATTTTATAGAGCATGCATGGATCCCTCATTCCATACTTAGCCACTTTTTGGATTGCGGGTTCTCGACCTGGCGGGCTGAAAATTGGGTATCTATTTTTATGTGTCCTACAAATAGCACCCAGAGTTCCGCGATATACAAATTGACAGACGGACATCGGGCTAGCTCACTCAACATTGCACTTCTATTGTTCTGTGTCCTCCACGCAACAATGGGAGTTCCGTTATACATAAATTGACAAACGGACTCCAGTACTGGTGGGTTCAAGATTATGATTGTCTACATGTATAACATATAACATATATGTTATATAGCTAACATTATCTAAAAACATTATTTTAAAGTACTAAATTATTAACAATAATTATTGATATTGTACAATTAAATTAAAGAAAAATAGCAAATGAGTCGCAAGCTTCGACTCTGGGTCCAATTGTAGATCACTGAAGTTTTGGGCGCTATATGTATACTGCGCAGATGGGGCATGAGAGATGGATGGTTCCCACAAAGGACATTGTGGCCATAAAAATCAGAAATTATGAAAACGAACGACATTCAGTTGGACTCATGATGTAGAGATATAGATGGACATGAAATCTACCACTCTGTCGTTTGGGAACCCCTGAGCATAGACATGGATTACCAAGCTTTGGATGCAAGATGCACACTCGGAACACAGGGAACGAGAGTTCTATAACGTGTACTGAGGAAGCTACGGGCATAAAATTGGCTAAGGAAATGAAAGGGGTCGATCAGACTCGTAGTGCATATTCCATAATCCATGTGCAAAAGCAACTGTGTGGTGACCAAACCAGTATGTGTACAAACCAGGAAAAACTAAATATGTAACTTTATAAAGTATGAACATGAGATGTTATAGAGCATGTATGGATATAACATCCCATACTTTCCCACTTTGTGGATCGCGGGCTCTCAAGCTGGCGGGCTCAAAAAATAGGTGTCTATTGTTCTGTGTTTTACAAATAACACCCATAGTTCCGCAAGATACAAATTGACAAGCGGGCATGCGGGGTGGATGATATTTTATACAGTATGTACACTTTTTGGATCATGGGTTCTCGGGCTAGCAGGCTAAAAAACGAGCCTCTATTGTTTCGTGCTTTACAAATAACACCCACAATTCCACGATATACAAATTGACAAGCGGACTTGCGGGCTGGATGGCTCAACATTGTACCTCCACTGATTTCCGTGATATAGAAATTAACAGACGGACTCCAATGCTAAATGAGCAATACATCGTAAATATGTACAGATCCCTTATTCCATACTTAGCCACTTTTTTGGATCGTGGACTTGCGAGCTAGCGGGTTGTAAATTGGGCCTCTAATGTTTTGTGCCCTATAAATAGCAACAAGAGTTGCTCGATATACAAATTGACAAGTAGACTTGCGGGCTGGCTGACTTAACATTGCACTTCTATTGGATCGTAGACTTGCGGGCTGGCGGGCTCTAAATTGGGCCTATAATGTTTTGTGTCCTGCAAATAGCACCCAAACTTGCACGATATACAAATTGACAAGCGGACTTGTGGGTTGGTCGGTTCAACATTGTACTTTTATTGAGTTCTGTGATATAGAAATTGAGAGATGGACTCCACGGCTGGCGGGCTCCGAGAAATGAGTAGTACATACTAAATATGTACTTTTATAAACTATGGACATGACATGTTATAGAGAATGTACAAATTCCTTATTCCATACTTATCCACTTTTTTGGATTGCGGACTTGCAGGCTGGCGGGCTCTAAACTAGGCCTCTAATGTTATGTGTCTTGCAAATAGAAACCAAAGTTGCGCGATATACAAATTGACAAGAGGACTTGCGGGCTGGGTGGCTCAACATTGTACTTCTATTGTTCTGTGTCCTCCAAGCTATCGGAGTTCCGCGATATACAAATTGACAGACGAAGTCTGGAACTGGCGAGCTCAACATTGGATATGTATTTCATACACGAAGACAAGTGAATGTAGAGGAATATATGGAGTGTCGAAGGAGGTGCCAAAAAAAAAAAAAACACAGTTGCAAATGAGTTCAACAAATAGAGACAGAGTAAATGAAAAACTATTTAATATGGAACACGGGCAGTAAAAATGCACCTTTGCATGGATTCCTCTACATCTCTGCTTAGGATTTCCTTATAGCATCTAGTTTTCCGGTTTGTTTCTATGAAAAAATGTAGAAAACAAAAGGAATATGAATAGAAGTTAACATGTAAACAAAAAGGCAAGTACTATGTACATATACTAAAACAAATAGAATAAGATGAATAGAGTGACAGATAGATTTTAGAAGGATGTACCTTTTTTGTTTCTTTTGCATAATGTATACTTTATAATTCAAGTACAACAACAACCATATGGTGACTAGACTAGTATGTGTACAAATGAGGGAAAACTAAGAAGCTGGATAATTTGTTTTTATTTTTATTTTTTTTGCAACAAGCTATACAAATATGCTTTGAAATATAGAAATATGACTTTGCAAAATGTTTGATGTATATCTCATAATTCAAGTGAAATACCAATTGTATCGTGATCAGACCAATATGTGTATAAGATAAACATATTGTATTTAGGAATGGGCACATTCAACCACACATGGTCAATAAGTGTGTTTTGCGGATGGCTTGTGTTGTGCAAAAGAAAGCGGAGACTGTATTTGCACATGTAGTTTTCCAATTCTTTTGTAGCATGTCAATATTGAAGTCTCCTACAAGCACAATGGGTCCATTCAGATGGAAATGGTCCAATGCATTGGAAATAACATCTACTATGTTGGAGAATGATGCATGGGGAGAAACATACAGATTCAGTATCGCAATTTCTGTTTCATGGGAAAAAACTTTTGCAAGCACCACCTCAACATTATTTTCTTTGATATGTATATGCTCCAAAATTGGTACATGTTTTTTCACCAATATCATCACCCCATGTTTAATGTAACTTGATATGCAATTGTGATTTGGGAATTCTTTGTTCTGCATGCATAATGCCATGTATGTTTCCTGCAAGCACAGAATATCATATTGCATTGTATCATAGTCATTGAGTATATCATCCATCTGTGCATTTAAGATGCATGTGTTAAGTGAGAGAATTGATAGAGATGCATTTGTTTGTACGAATTGGTAATCATAGTGCAGTTTCCATTTTGTGGTGGTCCTGAGTTGTTCCATTTCAATATCAAATTTCTGTTTGAATTTGAAGTTATCTTTTGTAAGAGGACTTAGTAAATACAAGGAGTCTATGCTTCTGACATGGAACAATGTTGTGTATACAAGTCCATGTATCTGAATTCCAGTAGGCTGAAATACAACATTATCAAGTGTTAATCCTTGTGATCTGTGGACTGTACGTGCACATGCAAGTTTAATTGGAAATTGTTTTCGAATTTTCAGTTGGCCTGTCTTTGTTGATGTCAATATTGGATTTGATATTTGCATAATAGGTGTCCAACCGCTTCCAGTGTTTGTATTATATAGATAAGACAACTTGTATACTTTTCACTTTCCTATATGTGGTTCATGGAACTTAATCCAAAGGACATCAAGATTTTTTGTTTTCGTATAGCCTGAGTATTCCATCTGCACCATTGACCAAGCAATCATGTGAATCATATTTACAGGCATATATTTCTACCAACATTTCTAATTTGAGAACAAGATGCAAAGTAGAGTGGCTGTATGTTCATGACATGGCACATTTCCATGGTTGTCTTCTTCCAGGTCAATTGAATTGATAGTGATATCATCGCCAGACATGAACAATAGCATATGGTTGTTATGAATTTCGACATCCTTATTTGTGTAGAACAAGTAAGGGAATGATGGGTTTGTTGGTGCAGGCCGCAAGCACCTCGAATTCATATATGTTATGTCATCGTATGTTTGGTTGTTTGTCCGCATTTTGTTCATAATTGCAATGAATGTTTCATATGTCTAGCGCATTGTAGTATGAAATTCAAATCATTTTATATTGTCTCTCTAGAAGTCATGTGTCACTATTTCCATGTTAACAGTAGGTTGTTCAAATATCAACGAATCTTGAATGGGTTGTGCCTGGTAAAGATCCCCACAGAATATCATGTCAATGTTTCCAAAGTATTTCGCGTGCACATGTTGTATGCTTCTTAGTCGGCTGTCAATGGAATACAAGAACCGACTTCCAATCAAATATGATTCATCTATAAAGACATGTTGGAGTTCCTCATAAATCTTAGACAATGTATCCAACATTTCCTTGCTAAGTGGAAGAAACTGTGACTTGTTAAAAGGCATTAAAATTGCAGAGTGGACTGTTGTTCCACATGCATTATATGCAGCTTTTCCCGTGTATGCAACTATTAGGCCCTTTGGTTTCATAGGATCGGAGGAATTGTTTGAATCATAGATTTGTATAAGCATCTGGAACAGTGTTTTCACTGTGAATGTCTTTTTTGTTCTTGCTCTGCCTGTAAGGAACAAGTGCATAGGAGTGTCCATGTTCAAGCGTTTTTTAAGAGCAATGTCCTTTACAATTGTTTGTTGTTCTCAATTCAACAGACGTCTTATTATGTGGTATTCATTATTTTCAATTAGGAAAGGATGTTTTGTGACTTGAAAACCAAGATTGATACATTTTTCACCTCCACCTGCTGGAGGACAAGGCAAATCCTCCTGTAAGTCATAGGACTCGCAAGGAGTTATGGTTGTTTTTCGGTTTGTGAATGTCTTATCAAGATTTTCAGGGTTTTCTAGCTCATTAACTGCAATTTCTAGATCACCCCATGTTGGATTAACATTGTAGGTAAATCGAGCTTCATTGATGTGCACTATAGTCTCAGAGGCAACATACACAACCTCCCATGTAGAGAAGTTATGTTTTAATGTCTCTTCATTTTCATCGAACGAAACGTACAACAACAATTTTTCTCTACAATAGTTTTCATAGTCATAATGTTTATTGTATTTGACAAACCGTATCACAAAGGTTTTTTTTCTTTTTGATATGGGCGCACCATTTTTTTTGTAATGCGATACGAATTCTGCTAAGCAAATATGCCTAATAGGAGATGGACATTGAAGGTAATAATCAACAATAGAGCGACATAGCACATCTTCTGAATTGTCAGGCTCTTGTTCTAGCAAAACATGTGGTTTAAGCACAAATGTGTGTTTTTCAAGTGGAGATGTGTTTATGAAGACACATTTTCTTGAACTACAAGTGAGGGGCGGGGAAAGTGCAATGTGAACTGCTTGTTGAGCAGACATTTGTTGAAGATTAAGAAATGGGTTGCCAAGTGTGTGTGTCATTTGTATGGCATCAATATGACTTCTTTCATGTTCTTTGTGTATTCTTTTGAATGCACTTGTCATAGATTTGTCAACCTTTGTCATATACGAGGTACAGTAGGACGTCACAACATATGCATTGAGCACGTATTGCGCATCTGTATTTTCTTTCCACATAACTGGCATGTCCTTGGAAAAATTCTTGTTCCAAATATGGGAAATTTTTTCGTTTAAGGAAAACTGTTGGTTTCTTAAGCGTACATTGTATGGCTTTGATGTACTCATCTTCTAACAGATTTAGCTCTGTCAAGAATGCATTGAAGCTCATCATCTTGTTAAATTATCCTTGCTCTAGAAATGAGAACAAGGATTTAGATTTCTCAACAACAACATTGTCCTCTAAACTAAGTGGCTCTATGATTCTTGTAGCTCTCATTGGCGGCACGAGAAAGATATATCTGCAATGCGAGTTTTTTTGTTTTCTACAACTTCTTGTATGGTAATGTCTATGAACTTTGGAAAGTTTTGGATCCAAATGATCTATGTTGCATGTTATGTATTTCTCCACAAATTGTTCGATTCATGAATTGTTGTCAGTTCCATAGACCGGTGCACCCTCTATCCACAACAGTGGGTGGTCATGTTCATTTCCCCTATTCTGGAATTCAATCACAAAAAGTAGTTCGATATTTTTCTGAAAAAAGTTTCATCATGGTATATCAATTGTCTCAAAGAATTTATTCTATGTCTATAGTAGTGAGTACATGTCACTCAGTCTTTTCTTATGAGGGAGTCAATGTGATTGTTTTCTAGTGTACCAGTTTGTTTTTTACATTTCCTGTTGCTATGCAGGTCAGATATGGAAGCTACCAATAGATCCCAACAATGCTCTACACTTGTAAATGTAACGAAAAAGGTTGGCGGGCCCAATTTCCAGATTATCACAAAAATATTTTTTGGTTTTGTTGCAAATAGTCAGGAGAGGTGTGAATGTTTTTGAAATATATGTATTCAATATCAAATTTTAATTTTTTTTCTAGGTTTATTTTGTACTTGACATCCTTGGCCAACAACTTTCTTCCTTGCAACTAGCCTTTTCTTATTCAGACCCACATGCAAGAGAGAACTTGCTCTATTAATATTCACATTGTTTTGAAAAACAAATTTGTTATGTGACAGGAGAAGTCACCACTTGAATGTAGCAACTCCCATCAGACTATTTTATGATAACTGAATCATTATGTAATGTCAACGGCATGTGAATCTCCATAGAAGAGTGTTGGAAAGTTCATTTCCTCAATGAATTTGTCCTTGAATATTCCAAGTGGATGTTGCCCCTCAGCAGGTGAAATTTTGACAATCTTGTCTTGCAAGTCACGAATGCACTGTGAATAAGTGAATCCATGCACCAATGTCTCAGCAGGGATTTCATTCTCCGATTCATCACTTGTATCAAATTCACTAGCATTTTTTAGATTCTCTGCAAAGTTGACATCCTCTTCTGCAACAACATTGTTCCAGTTCTCATTTATACAAATGTTCTCTTCTTTGTACAGGGTTCTGGAACGTAATTCCTTTAATGCTTTCATAACAACATGCACATGCACTTTTCCTGTTTGATAGGCATTTTTTTATTGCAAGCGTCTTTTCAGAACCACAACAATTGTCATTGTATCACTAATGAATTGTGGCAAGGCTTTTTGCACAACATCTAGTTGAATAGGCACATTAATAATTGATCATGTTAAGCCCATCTGGGTTCGTTTATAGCCCCAAGGCCTGATTTCTGCAAATGCAATTCACAGAGACACAAGTCTCTCCTCAATTTCTATAAGTGCACTTACATATGCTAGTGGTGTATTACATCTTATTTTCTCAGGGGTTGCAAATTATGGCAATTTTCCATTTTCAAGCGACCATTTGCATCGAAGACAAATTTTTCCACTAGAAAATGGTTTATCGTGCGTTGTCAAGCAGAGGTATTATGCTTGCAAATCAGGCGTGAAGGACATACTTTTTTTTGAGAAATTCAATTGTTCACAAATTACACACGCAATGGAAGGAGTGTCTTTAATTTGTTTCATGTACGTCTGTCTTGCATTTTTCTTTCGCAGGGAAGTATGAGTAGAAAGTGTTTGTTGGTTTTCATTGGTAGTAGTGCATGTTGTTGCTTCTAGACCAAAAAATGTGATAGTTGCTTGACCATTCTGGGTTATGCGATCGTACCTGTTTCTGTTCTGTTGTGCACGAACAAATTTCTTTAGATTGTGATATGTGAGTTTCTCTCTAAAAGGAAGCGCAACAATGTATTTTTTTCTCTCGTGCATGACCTTTTTCAAGTTGTGGTAACTTATTCTATGTTTCTTGTCCAAAGGCACGATGACCTGATGGAAACTGGGATGAATTTCACTCTGATTCAGGTTGTCATAACTTAGTGTACATTTTTTGTTTAAGGGGTGTATGCCCTCATCACAACTGGGACGAATTTTATGCATAGCTTTTTTCAAGTTGTGATAACTTACTCTACGTTTTTTGTTTAAGCCCTGTATGGCCTCATCACAACTGTGATGAAATTCACGCATGAATTTTTTGTTCAAGCCCTATATGGCCATATCACTACTGGGAGGGGTTTCATTCTCACTAAAAAGCATGTGACGCTTATGCAGATTCGATGCGGTTTGGATAGCATGGACATTCAACCCTGAACCACTGATATGTCCAAGCAAAGGTTCATAAAGGATATGTGTTGTATCTATTTTCAATGAGAGGATGTCAATTGTTCAATCGTAATTTGAATCAATAGACCAGGAATGGATAGTTCCATTTGGCAAGGCCAACCAGACCTAGATATTTACTATGAACATGATAGAAAACCATTTCAAATAGAATTCGAAACCCTCCACATTCCCTTTTTCATATGGCAGTGCCATGTTTACAAGATATTATTGCCAACTTCCAATTCCCAACATATTTTGTAGGAGATATGGCGAAAGGTACTCATGCAAGCACCTAAAAGCCTATTGGTTGACGCCTATAATTTCATTTCAAAAGGACTGTATAGTGTAAAGCCGCAGTGACTGCACATCAAACTCCGCTACTACCAAACAACAAATTGCATTGAACAGACTATCTCCACAGCTAGACACAACAATTGTTGCTAGTTGTAAACCCTGGGAGTCTATGCGATGCATAATCCATTTCCACTGAGATTCAAGGTCTTTGCAAATGAGGGACAAGTAAATATGAACTTATTTAACATTGCATATGGACAATTTTCTGTACAGTAGTGGTTCATAATGACCACTGACAACATTGGCATCATGGAACAAGATGCAATATGGATTGTCAAATGCAGTTTTGTTGAATAGTAAATATCTTGTTTTTCTTGTCAATGGCCATATTCCAATTGATATATTGAGCCAGTTAGATAGCCACCATATACAAAATGTATCTCCCCAAAGTCCCCTCTTATGTGCATGCAGAATTGGGGATGCGGAGAACCACATCTTTGAAAAATACGTTTGGACATCATGTATTCCATGCAACTGCCAAAGAAAATCAGATTATAGTTCTTATTCATATGACTCCAATGCCTCAACGTCGCCATTTTTTAAATATCCCAGTAAATAATCTATCAATCCATTGTGCAGGTTGGTCGAGGAATAGCGAAAATGCAGTAGAACCTGGAATTCATCAAAAAGGAAATCCCCTATAGTATACGAGAATGCATCCAATCTAAAAATCTCATTGCTATGCAAAACCTTGTCAATGTTGTCATGTATAATGGAGTGCGTGTCTACTTCATATGACTCAACAACTATTACTTCTTTCATCTTTTGAACTGTCATTTTGAAGGTGTTTGTTAGATACTTTCAGTTTGCATGAAAACAGAGAAAAGGGAAAAAAAAGAATAAAAGTAGGAAAAAACAAAAAAAAGGAAAGAAAAATAGGAAAACTACAAGCACCGAACTGGATACCAATCCCTGTATGTATCTTTCAACCTTCCTCTTGTTAACTTCAATCCCCCCTAGTCCCCATAGCAGACGAGAAGAAAACAAACCCACACTGGAAAGAGAACCAAACAAAAAGAAACAACGCAAATAAATAACACCATAAATTTACTCAGCAGAAAGATCAATTTGAACCTATTCATGGTGTGCATCCTACAAGCTTCTCAGAGCCAGAAAAAAGTTCTGCAAAATACAAAGGACGGGACAAAGGCAATAGATGGACACAGTTTTTTGACCCACAGAATAAAACCTTTCCCTGCGTCTACACCCCGGTGGATGGTTCCCTCTTCTGATAGCTCCGAACTACTTTTCGAAAACCCCTCTGCATTCCAATTTTCGAAATAGCTATGGACGTGGCAACCGACATATGAAGATGCATGGCTTCTAGGAACAGAAATTAAGAGCACAGAGAAACATGGTCTGCAACAGAATTTTGAGGCAGGGACTCCCACCATTGAAAAATACCAACGAAATGATGGCATGGAAACTTACCCATCAACGAGGGATGACAACATCTCAGACCAAAAAAATGCAAACCGCAACAATAGGTCAAACAACTTGCAAAGTTGAAGAACAAAAAACCAATTACAACCATGAAGAGGTCCAACTGCAACTGTAGGACCTCAACTTTGCAAAGTTGAATCAAACAAGAACAAGGATCATGGAACGAACCAGCGAACAAGCATCGACCACTGAACCACAGATGCCGACAGAGAACAATTCAACACAATTTCACTGCAAACAGCACCATAAAAAAAATGGAACGAAACTTTATTGCAACGCTTCTATACAATAAACATTTAAGACTGCCAGACCTGTTAGGTAAACACTTAAGATTGTCAAAACCGTCGAACAACGTAGTCCTGTGAAAAAATTTAAGAAAAAATGCAGTGTGGAAGATCTCTTCTCTCGAAGCACGCAAGAATAAAGAAAAAATCAGACATAGTAATATGCTAGAGAATGTATTCTACCTAGTGGAAAATGCTAAAACAAACATTCGAACTAATGCTAGCATTAATCCACCTTTGACCAGTGCATAAGAAAATATATGATTCAAAAAGACCATATACGATGAAATACTTTGGATATGCCAACATATATAACATTGGGAATAGCGAAGCCGACAATAAGACCTCCAATCCATTGTCCAATCAGATCATGACAAATATGGTACTTTTTATTATATAAAAATCAGTGTTTTCAGTTCCCTCGTTCCAACAATAGATAATATGGAAATATTTGTGGTCAATGGACAATCTAATACGAGGTCAATAAATTATCCTTCACTATAGTCCCTTTATGCCTACGACAGGGACTAATAAGATCTAACTTCCCAAAAAACTTTAGCTAAACCATTAAGACCAACCTTATAATAAATGCCATCGCCACCACTTGGTAACTAAATTTAATTTCCAATTTTCAATTTTTTATTTTAAATCATCATTATATTTTTGTGAATAATTATTAAAGTTTATAAAGAGGTTTTTCAAAATTACTTCACATTCTAGTTAAAATAATTTATAATTTGAAAATATATTAAAATAATTATATTAAGTCTTAACTAAATTATTTAGGAATTGAAAGAACATGTCACTATGATAATATTAAAAACATTATTACATTTAAAAATAAGGATAAGAAAATTGTGAGGCCATAAGAAATTAAATAAGGTAACTGATTCAAAAGTATCTCTTAATTAACTTAAAAAAGATAATTAACAATATTATTTAATAGTATTATTAAAAAAAATTATTATTTTTTTTTTTCGTTAATTACTTATTTTATATTTTTTTAAATAAATTTAGCCATTAATAATTTTCACCTCAACATTAATTTATTTTACCAATTAATAATCTCCACTCACCATTCATTTAACATTCATTTATTTTATATGGAAAAATATGTAAAGTAATATATTTATTTGATTAATAATATATTATATTTTTCTTATTAATATTCATCTATATGATTTTATCAAATTAAAATATTATACTTAATTTAATATTTTATTATTTTGATTTTTTTTAAATAAATTTACCAATTAATAATTTTCAATCAACATTCATTTATTTTATATGGGAAAAAAGTGCAAAGTGATATATTTAATTTATTAATAATATATTATTTATTATTTATTAAAATTCATTTATTTTATATGGAAAAATGTGCAAAGTAATGTATTTAATTTATTAATAATATATTATATATTTTTTATTAAATATTTATTTATGCTATTATTTATATGGTTTTATTAAATTAAAATATTATATTTAGTTTAATATTTTATTAATTTATTTTATATGTAAAAATTTAAGGAGAAAATATGGTGTGATAAAGAGTTAGAGGAAAAAAGAAAATTAAGGTATTATAAGGATGTAATCAACTCTAATCTAGAAGATCAAAATTATCTATATGTTTTGCCAAGTGTAAAGAAAAAAATAAACATTCCTAAGATAAGATCAAATTCTCACGAGCTCCATAGTGAAACCAGGTACTAGTTAATTCATAAAACGCCATAGGATGAAAGAGTGTGTCACCTTTGTGACACTAAGAAGGTTGAAGAAGAAAAACACTTTCTCGTAGATTGTCCAGCCTATACCCATATTAGTAATCACTTACCCAAGGTTAGATAGACCAATTTGGTCTTAGTGGACATTAATCATCATCATATATATTAATTATTTTGTTTATATTTTTAATAATTTAGTTTAAATATTATATGTTTTTATTTTTTTATATTTTTTTAATGAATTTTATTAAAAAATGAATTAGAAATTTACAAAAATAGTTGAAATTGTTGGATTACTTAGGGGTGGGGGTGTGAATCAATAATAGCGTAATTATAATGCTTTTTCTTCAAATGTTGTATCAATGTAGAATTATTATCCAATAATGAGCAGTAAGAAATAAACAATTAGACACATACATAGTACACCGGTGTTTTATGTGGAAACCCAAATCTGGAGAAAACCACATAATGTTTTTTCTTATATGTCTTGAAGAATTACATTCATTGGAAGCACCAACTTCATTTGTTTTCCAGCTGCAACTGGAAGGAGGCTCCAACCCCTTAGTTTCTTAGGCTACAACTTGAGGGAAGCTCCAACTCACCAATTCTCTGGCTACAACCAGAAGGAGGCTACAACCCCCAATGTTCTCCGGCTACAACCACCTGTCCTTGCCCCATCCTGTCACCCTGAAGTAGACGTAGAATGATGGAACCACTGTCACACTATCACTGTGAGATATACCATTGTAAACTTGTACCAATAAATCTAAACCATGCATCAACTTGTACCTCAACCTATAATCAACCTGTACCATAAACAAGTGCATCAACCATGCACCAACCTGTAATCAACCTGTACCATAAACAAGTGCATCCAACCATGTACCAAGTATGTACCAATCATGTGTCAACTAATCATCAACTATGAATCATCAATATGTACCAACATCATCAACTATACCCCTCATGTATGTGCGCCAACTCATCAACTACTTGTTTCAACCATGTACTCAACATGTACCACAACCAAAATCCCTCATCAATTTCATCATCCAAATCTGATTTGTAGCTCTGTAATAGACCTGGTGTATATGATCATATTCCTGCAAACCTTCCTTGACTTTAAAAACAAGAGACTAGCATTTTCATCAAACTTTTCTTTAGTCTCACATGCCTAGTTTTGGATTAGTCAACAACCCTAACTTGAAGTAATCATAACTGTGAACATGTATTGTATAAAGATATAAAATTGATACACAATTTTCTTCAGTGTGTTTTATGAAATTCCTCCAAGTGTCACTACTTGGAACCTCTCATAAAATGAGTTATAGAAAAAATGGCATACCTTGCTGAATTCTGGCTTATTCTAGAGAGCGACATTTTACAGCGTGCCCCACACAAAATATTTGATTAATTGATCTAAAACTATTACAAATCATACTATAGACTATACCCTAACCAAAAAATTTGGTCTCACTGAATTTGGATCTGTTATGAAGAAGTTATGACATTTTTACCCTAACCCTATTTTCCACAGAGTGTAACTCCCAAAATACAATGACCAACAAGATGAATTTTTTACCACAGATACTTGGATATGTTTTCTCACTTGCATAACAATTTCATGGTCTGAATCATTATAGAAAAAACTTTATAGCGAAAATGGTGAGATGACCTGTAAATAACATACCTTAGAAAGCACCATCAAAAGAATTTATCCTTCCTTGCATTTCGGCCTTCTTTTCTTCACCTTCACTCAAAATTTTGGTTTAGATATTATTGGTTACCTCAGACACATATATATATTCAATACTCTCAAGTGTGATTCAAATGAGAGATCCTTGCCTCTTAATTATACTCTCCAAGTAGCTTCCTTAAAAACATCTTCTAGGTCACTTGGCCCACTTTCCTTATTTTAGGGTTGGGTCCACTTCTAATTTCTCCATTAAATTTATTATTGAAATAATTTATTTTGTATTCACTTTGAATTATAATACACTAATCACTTCACTTTATTATTTACCTTTTAAAATCTCTTAAACCACTTTGACTACTTTGACATTTTGGGGCTTCTAGAAGACATATGAGGGTCCTCCAACTTTGTAAGGCCATAACTCTTAAACCGTGAGGAGTTATGTGATGTTCTACATACCACCAGAAATGGCATGACATGTAATATCCATATAGAATAGTATTATCTGAAAATATATCATAAATCATACCGTTACCCATCAAACAAACTTGGGGGCTCCAACTTCTCATGGCCATAACTCTCTAACCGTGAGGAATTATGTGGTGTTCCACATACCACTGTAAATGACATGACACGCACTATCCATCTAGGATATTTTCCCTGAAAAATTCACTTTCCTTCATCTCATTATTCCACAATTAAGCATGGGTTCTCTTACTCCACAAAGCGTCTTCTCGTGAGGGCTTTCACCATAAGGGGACCACTTTGGAGTTCATTCATATTTACTTCTTATCAACCATGACAAAACAATAATGAGTTATATTTACATCAAACAATATTGGGTCCATTACCCAAACCTTTGTGCTATGGGGATTTCTTCAAGGGTTGACATCAATGACAACCAACCTTAATCAACAATCTCCCCCTTTGGCATTGATTGCAACACTTTGATGCAATACTGAAATCATATCACTCATTCTCCCCCTGGAACCATGCATTTTTCCTCTGCATCTGATAAATCTGCTCCCCCTAGAACCATGCCTCTGTCTTGTGCATATGATAAATATGCTCCCCCTGGAACCATGCCTCTGTCCTCTGCATCTGATAAATCTCTCCCCCTTTGTCATCAATGGCAAAGGTATCTTTCCATCTGGGGTTGCTCCCCTGACAGACTGTACTCTTATGGTGTTTCCTCGTGTACATCTAAGACATATAAGATAATCATTCAAAAAACATTCATTTTTGGAGTAGAAATAACTCCAAGTCTTTGGCAAAGATATTCAAAGGCTTCCCGTGGAAGTGGGTTTGTAAATATGTCTTCCACTTGTTCCTTTGTGCCCACATACTCAACTCTGATGTTCTTTTCTGCAACCTGTTCCCATAGAAAGTGATACTTGATTGGAATGTGCTTCGTCTTGGAGTGCATCACCAGGTTTTTTGAGATATTGATGGCACTTGTATTATCAAAATATATTGGAATGGGCTCATCATACTCAACCTGTATATCTGTCAAAGTTTATTTCATCCAAAGAACCTGTGTACAACATGTTGTTGCTGCAATATACTCTGCCTCGGCTATAGATAGAGATATCGATGATTGTACCTTGCTTAGCCATAATACCGAACACTCACCTAAGTAGAACGTTGCTCCACTGGTGCTTTGTCGGTCATCAATACAACCTACCCAATCTGCATTTGTGTAGGCAACAAGTGATAGATCTTTTCCTTTTGGGTACCATAATCCAAACTCTTATGTTCCGTTGAGATATCTGAAGATCCTCTTTACTACTAATACATGTGATTCCTTTGGTGCTGCTTGAAATCGTGCCACCTATCCAACTGCCTGCATTACATTTGGTCTAGATGTTGTCACATATAGTAGGCTGCCAATCATTGACCTGTATTGCCTCTGATCTGTAGACTTTGAATCATCATCTTTGCTCAACTTACAACTAGTTTGCATGGGAGTGATAACTGATTTGCAATCTTCAATTCAGAACCTCTTTAGCATTTCTCTGATATACTTGGTTTGAGAAATAAAATTCCTTGGTTGCTTTGATGTATCTGAAGTCCCAGAAATAAGGATAGTTCTCCAAGTAACAACATTTCAAATTCATTTTGCATGTCTTTTGCAAATTTCTGGCTTAACCTGTCATCATCACTACTAAAAATAATATCATCAACATAAACTTCAATTAATAAAATATTACCTTGACTTACCTTGATGTAGAGGTTGTTGTCTGCACTTCCTTTTCTGAACCCTGCCTGCTGCAAATACTTATCCAGACTGGAGTACCATGCTCTAGGAGCCTGTTTTAGACCATACAAGGCCTTCTTTAATTTACACACATAATTTGTGTTCTCTGACAACTAAAATCCTTCTGGTTGTTCAATGTAGACTTCTTCTTCAAGTTCCCCATTCAGAAAAGATGATTGTACGTCCATATGATATACTTTAACATTTTTGGAGCATGCATAGGCTAAAAGCAAACAGATTGCTTCCATTCTGGTAACTGGGTAAAATGTCTCTTCAAAGTCGATTCCTTCAATCCATGCATATCCTTTACATATCAATCTAGCTTTGTTCCTTGTAACCTGTCCATCTTCATTCAATTTATTTCCTAAAAACCCATTTTGTGTCGATCACATTCTTATTCTTTGGTCTTGGAACCAATTCCCAAGTGTCATTTTTCTTTATTTGATCCAATTCTTCATCCATGGCCTTATTCCAAAATTCATCCTTGCTTGCTTCTTCAAAATTGTTTGGTTCAATTGTAGATAAGAGTGCTAGGTGTATCTGTTCTAGTGAACGGATTCTTCTTCTAGTCTCAACTCCTGCATCTTTGTTCCTGATAATTTGACCTGAAGGATGATTCTTTTGTAGTCATTTACTGGGTGTCTTTGGAGATACTTGTTGGACTTTCTCTTCTACTTCTATCAGATTCTCTTCATCTTCATCTTCCTCTTCTACTTCTTTTTCATCTTCTTCTTCTTCAAAAAGTTGTTCCATTGATTTGTTTTCTTCTTCCTTTGATTCTTGTCTACCTATTTCATCAATTGTTACGTTGATTCTTTCCACAATTTTGTTTAATATTAGATTGTAACACTTGTATTCTTTCCTTGTACTTGAGTAACCAACAAGTATTCCTTTGTCCACACGAGAGTCAAAATTTCCCATTCTGCCATCTTCTCTTTTGATATATCATTTTCTTCCAAAAAATCTGAAGTGCTTCACATTTGTTGGTCTTCCTTTCCATAGCTCGTAGGGAGTTTTATCAGTGTTGTTTCTGAGCATTACTCTGTTTTGAATGTGAACTAATGTATGCACTACCCATGTCCAAAACATATTTGTCAATTTGTAATCCATTAGTATTGTTTGAGCCATTTCCTGTGTAATTATCATCCATTACGATAATGTTCCTTTGTCTTTGAACCACTCTCTGAACCAATCTATGAATCCATGCTTTCATCCACTATCATATATATATTAAAACCTGCTAAGTCTTCTTACAAATCCATCTCTGTCCATATTGTCCAAGACTCTACTTGCGCAATTGTCCATAATGCTAACCCATTTATCATTATACTATCAAACTGTACTTCTGCTAACTGATTGCTTTGAATATGTCTTCTCAAACTCTGCAAGATACTCGAAGGATGGTTCTTTGGTCTATCACAGGTATCGCATAGACTCCCCCTGTCGAATATTCATATTACTTGGGAGTCTCTAAGCCAGATGGCTCAGAACAATTCCTGCTCTGATGTGTATTTATCATCATCTTCATTGGTATATTCATCATCATCTTCATTGGTAGATTCACTATCTCTCTGAGCTCTGACTTCTTTATTTCTATCTGTGGATTCATCTTTCACTACAATGTCTGAAAGTACAATCTCTTGAACCTGTTCCTTATTTACCTGTCCTTCCTTTCTTTTAGTTATTTTCCAAACCTTTCTGTATCTAACATCTTTCCTTTTCTCTGTAGAATT
>WSFP011416692.1:0-23617 GCA_009831015.1 Picea engelmannii
GGCCGATCCATACACAGGTGTTGTCTGATGCGCTACCCCTCGAAGGGGTACCAACAGGGGTTACAAGGGTGGCCAACAGATGTGCGCTTAAGAACCACTTGTATTTCCTGCGTGTATGAATCCCTCAACCGCGGGTTTATGCACATAACGATATATCTCTGTGGCTTAAAGACGCCGGAATACGTATTTACCCTGAAAAAAAAATACCCACAATTTCTGCCAAAGAAAGTGCTCTGATACCACTTGCAAGATAACAGATATATAAAATATGCAGAACATAAATAAAATGCTAGAAATGGCAGAATAACAGTAAAATATCCAGCATAATCTTCACAATACACAGTAATGATATACTAAATAGAAATAGAAAAGCACTTTGATTCAGAAAGCAATGTTCATAGGCCTCTTCGAGTGGGCAACCTCCAGTCGAGCAGTGCTCTGTTACAATAATCTCCAAGCTAGAGTTTTCATACCCTCGACCCTTATTTATACTAAATATGTCTATTAAGAGAAGCATCTAGAGGAAGATCCTTCTAGAAGCGGAAGCTTCTATTAGGTCTTCTTACATCCGCCTTATTCCATTTTATTGAAAGTTCTTATTAATATTGACCTTTATTACATCCAAATACATTGATCTACCTATGTGTGGGTTAGGACCTTAACAATCGACCATTGAGTCCTCTAATGTTCCAGGTGATGATCTTCATCATAATGAGGGTGGTGTTGGGTGGAGGTATCCTTCCGAGAGATTGTGAATCTGCCCTGAGTTGAGCATAAGATTGCCCACCTCCTTGATGAGTTGATGTGTTGATTTCCACCCCCTTCTTTTCTTCTCTCGTAGTATTCTTTTTGAGTTTGATCTTGAGTCTGTGGCCATACCTAGGTGAGCTATGGATCCTACTGAGGAGTAAAGAAAGACTGTATGTACCTTTCAGAGTTTCTCTTCAGGTAGGGCTTGCAGATCCTTTTGAATGAGGGTCTCCTCAACTTTTTCTAGATCAATGCCTACTAGATCTCGGTCGTCCAGCTGCATTAAGGTGTCTCCATCTACGTCTCCCCTCTCTTTTAGGTGGATTTCATGATTTGGGCCAGAGGAGGAAGGGGTTTGGTTATTTCCTTTACCCTATTGTTGGTCTTTGTGCGGATCTTGGATTTCTTCATCCTCCGATAGCTGATTCAGAATCTCATAGGAGTTTTTGGTCGAGATCTTAGGTTTGGGATCTGGATTCTGCTTTCTTGGAGGGTTTTTTTTCCTGGCTATGACAGTGGTGAAGCCATCTTTCTGTGTGGTCTCACTTACTTTGGTAGCTTGCTTATTTAGAGGGCAGTCTCTGAAGAGGTGGTCATGTTCATTGCATTTCCTGTAGCGGAAAGGAATATGTTCATAGTCCAGCGTTTGTTGCCAATCTTCATCCTGATATTCCAGAGTTATTGATCCCAGTAGAGCCTTAGAGATATTCATATAAACATAGATTCGGGAATATGAAGTGTATTTCCTTTACTTTGTGGCTTCTGAGGCTTTAACGTAGTGACCCACTGTGTTCCCTATTCCCATCAAAATTTCCTCCAGCCAGAACTCTTGCGGCAAAGAGTATAGGCGGATCCAGACTAGAGCCATTGTGAAGTCCTCCTTGTCTGGGCTGAATCGTTTCGTCCGGAATCGAAAGAATAACCCTGACGAGTTGTAGAAATATTTCCCACTCTCAAAGATTCGGTCCCTGTCTTCTAGGTTGTACAAAATGATTGTGAAAAATCCTTTAGAGCTGAGTTGAACCTCGTAGTCTCCTTTAGGGTTCCACCATTGTTTTATCCATCTGTTTAGGTCATGTTCGGATGGCCACAGTCCAAGAAACTTGCCAATGAGGGCATGCTCTCTCATGAACTACGTGTGTTCACCCACTCTTGTTGAGCTTATAAGGTATCTCGGGGGTTTTTCCATTTGTGGGATGCATTTACCAAGCTCCCACCCGCGAGGTGCTTTTGGATGGGACGTGCTGGCTTCCATGGAAATTTCCCTCCCGAGTCCTTGTTCTCTGGCAAGAAGTTGATTACGTAGCTGCAGTGACAGATCAAAGGATGGGCGTTTTTCTCTTGTACCCGATCGATCATTGGTCGTAACATTTCTATATGAGGGGGGTTTCCTCCCCTCTTCCGTATTCATTCTGAGAGATTGGACCTGGAGATAGTCTGTGCCAGTTTGTAGCAGGTGGCTGTTGTGCAACGTGCTGAGATATTGTTTCAGAGCGTTAGGGTTTCCCCATCCTCAACACAATAACAATCTAATATGTTGATATATGTTAGTTTTCTTCATATAATTGATTTGTTTCACTTATATGTATGCTTTGAATTCATAACTACCTTGTTGCAACATATACTTGGTCTTATTTTGTAGGTTGATACTAGTAGATGTCAGAAGAAAAATCAAAGGTGGAAAGGGAGGATCGACATTAGACATAGGATACATGGTGTGAAATATTTCTTTCTCTCCTTCTCTTGTCAAAGTAGTTATTTTTTTATAGCATTCTTGTGTGAGGCTAGGTTTTATCATTTACAGATGGTCTCACTCTATTGTGACATGAACCAAGGTCACATGGGAAAAATCTCGTAACATCGTCGGCAAAGAATAATTTTCTCTTCATCAACAACCCAAAAAAAATTCTTTGTCAGTGAACCAAATAATTTATCTTCCATTGGCGAACTATTTTTTTTTTCTCATCATAGATAAAGAACAAATTTAACATAGAAAAATTCATCACATTATGAGATGAATTTAGGACATTGATTTTGATATTGGGCATGATTTGGGATGTTAATGGATATATGTAATTTTTCAAAAAAATAATTTGTTTTCAAAAATTAATAATTTTCTAAAAAAATGTTTTATTTTCTTTTTTGGCTACCATCGAATCTTTGGAATTAGGTTCCCATGGATGAATTAATCCCTGTGCATATCAATTCGACCTCCCTTTTCCAATTTATATGCATAATTCTCGTAGAAATAGGGAATTTCACTCCAATTTTACCATTTTCCCCAAATTCGACACAATTTCATAATTCTTACTAGTATCTATCCCATATAGGTCTAGTGCTAAAACCTTCTCTCTAATACCAATTTGTAATGTACCTAGATCCCATGCTAAGCCACATTATTAAACCAAACAGATATAGCATAAACTTTTATACCACTTTAAAAATGAATGTGTGCATAATGATAAATATGCTCATGCAACTATTAATGAAAATGTTTACAGATGCATACTTGTAACACCCCAAGGCTGAGCCCCTGCTGAATTGTAATTATTTTTATAGGCTGGTCAGCCAAGTGTTTATAAGATGGAAGGATTATGTGTTTTTTAGGCCAGAGATCCCAAATGCTAAGGCCAATGAGCCCTCTTTTGTATATGTAAATACTCACATCATTAATAAAATTACACCGTTGCGTGTAGACCAACCATGAAGAAAGGGTTATGGGGGAATAATCTCCACTACGTAGGGAAAGGGAACGTGATACATTTCTAGGAATAAGGGTTATGATAGAGGTATCACCTATAAATGGATAATATTATATTATTATTTCTTAGAGACGAAGGTTTGACATAACCTATGCTATCCTAAGTTCCTGGGGAAATGGTACGAGTGTTAAGTGGAGCTCATGCAGCTTCAGGAAGACATGTGTCAACCTAGGCGCATGCATTTTTTCAGGGGGAAAGTCAGCTCGTTGGGGGTTCTCTCACCATTCGGGTGATCATTGCCACTCTACAAGTCTTCCATACTCCCCGATGATGCATGCACTAAGACAGAAAGAGCCTTGACATAGCCAGCCATTGACTCCATCATCGATCTCTGCAACTTCTGAAACCTGCACAACCATGTTTTGAAGAAAACCATTTTTCTTGTGAAGAACACCATGATTACATAGTGTCTGATACATATCGCTCCTTAGACTTTGTTGTTGCTACCCAAATTTTCTCTAGAATGGTGTGGCTTGATGTCATTACCATAACCCATACCCAATTTGTTGCTACGAAGGTTCCCCGCTGGACTTAGGAGCTGGAGAGAAGAGGCAGGTTGTCAAGCCTGTGAGAAACTCTCTCCAAGTGAGAGGGTGTGTTGAGGAAATGAGTTATCCTAGAAGGAGTCCCATAGCAGCTACAGTACTTTCAGACTTATGGTCCAGCCTCTTGCTGAAGCCCTTGAAGGAGGTGGAAAATCGATGGACTTGTGATAGTGAAGGTGTACACTCATGGGGTAGGACAGGTCTATGGGGAATGAGGGTTTGTGGGATGTGGGTGTAAGTGGCTCCTCCGAGAAAATCCTTCCTGTTGATCTGTGCAACTTTCCTGTTGTCCTTGCCAAGCCTAGAAATCCCTTGCCCAATGGAGTTTAGTACCATCTCAGGGGTTACCTACTACTGAGCGCGATGAGTAGCATGGTATAATTCTAGGAGGTTTGTGGAAGGTCTACACACAGTTGGTGGACATCTATTAAAATTTAAGTACCAAATATTTTTTCTCTGTATGATGTGTATCTTGAAATCAAGTTACAATTATATTAGAATTGTTTATATATATAATGCATGTATGTTTTAATATTTTTTCCGCATGAATATGTGTATGAACAAAATGTTATAATTGTTTAAATTGCATTAGATAGATATGCATATAAATATATATGGTATCAGATCATTAAATTTATTTGGTGGCATGGCCTGGCCTGTTGGTTTAAGGTCGAGGATGTCACAAATCGGTATCAGAGGGAAAAGTATGTTTACAGAGTGATGTTGCTCGGCCTGTTGGTGGATGGGGACATTACAAATTGGTATTAAAGCCAATGTTTCAACACTTGTCCTGGATGGGCCATGCCAGTTGAAGTTGAAGAAAAAGTTTCGGAAAAGGATTATTGTTGAAATGGACAAAATTCAAGTTCAGAGCCCATGGTTTCAACACTAAACCTGGATGGGCCACGAATGAGGAATTTAGAGTAAAACGTCCAGAGAATTTTGATGTACAGAGTGCTAGAAGGGCATTGAGAGAACACTTGGATTATTTTCAAAAGCATGAGAGGTATAACGGCTTAAGAAATGGCCATAGAGAAAGAAACCACAACAATCATGGTGTTGGGACATAGGATATTTTCAAGAGAAGGAGAATCCTTAACAACCGACAGATCTGGAGAAAAGTGCATGAAGGTTAACCTCCAATTCATTCAAACTTCGCAACTTTAGTGATTTTATGGGTTATAAGAGAAAAAGGGGTCGAAGCCTGAAGTTCCGAAGTCCTGAAGGGGATCTACACCGTATATTCGGGGGGGGGAGTGTTTACTGTTGGATTTGAATAAGGACAAATAAGAACCGTAGGAATAAGCCATGTGTCGAGATGCCAACTTATTCAGAGTTCGTTGTTCAAGAGAATTGGAGTATGCTGGTGTGGAATCTCCCAAAGCCCGAAGCTCCGAAGTCCCGAAGTCTGTAGTCAATTTGGACCATTCATCGAAAGAAACGTGTATCAGAAGATTAGCTTGTTTAGGTTTTCATCATTTAGGATAATTGGAGTGTGCTAGTGTGGAATCTCCCGAAGCCTGAAACTCTGAAATCCTGAAGTCCATAGTCAACCCAGACCATTCGTTGAAATAAACGTGTGTCAAAAGATCATCTTGTTTGGGAGTTAGACATTCAGGAGAATTGGAGTGATATAGTGTGGAATATCTCAAATCCCAAATCTTTGATGTCCCGAAGTCCGGAGTTAATCCAGACCGTTCATAAAAAAGAAACGTGTGTCGAAAAATCATCATGTTCGAAAGTTCCACATTTGGGAGAATTCGAGAGTGCTAGTGTGGAATCTCTCGAAGCCTGAAGCTCCGAAGTCTGGAAGTATGGAATTAATACCGATCATTCATAAAAAATATATGTGTGTTAGAAGATTATTTTTTTCGGGAGTTCGACGTTCGAGAGAATTGGAGTGAGCAAGTGTAAAAACCACCGAAGCTCGAAGTCTTGAAGCAAAAGAGTAGAAGTGGCGTGGCATGATGATGTCACCAGTAGTGATTTGGACATCTCCTAGACATGCCACATGCCACCACTTTATTTCTTGACAGTTGAACTGTGGACCCTGGAAATTAAGGAAGTTCAGGAGTTCGACGTTTGAGATAATTGGGGTGTGCAAGTGTAAAAACTGTCGAAGCCTGAAGTTATGAAGTGATGTGTCTTGTTGACATCACTCGAAGTAACATGGAAACATGGGATGTGTGCCACATGTGAGTGAGTTAAGAAACTTTGGAAGATTTAAATGATAGTTAGAATGTGACATGTGTCACCCATCTAATTGGGCCACCTATCTACTTCTAATGTTTCACCATGTGGCCCTCCTCTCAAGCATGGATGGTGGGTTCCCTTGATGGTCACAGTGGATGCATGGTGTTGTATCATGAATTTCGGAGACTTGACACTCTGGAAGAAATGATTTTTGATGGAATGGGAGGAAGAAACCCCTAAAGTTCATTAGCGCCAAAGTTACATGACGCGATGACGCCACCAGGGGTGACATGGAAGTATTCGAAGATTCAAAGTTTGGGAGTTCTGGGTGTGCAGATGCAAAATCCTATGAATTCTCGAAGAAACAAAGCTCTGAAGTCTCGGAGCCCTGAATCCCCGAAGTCAGAGTTCCGTAGTAAATATTAGTTGTTGGATGCTGGGAAGAAGTGGACCATTGATCCACTCTACTTCACGAGTTCGCCAATTTGGCACTCCGAAATATTTTTTGTGATGTGATTTGGATACCGCCGAATCCCAGAGTTCCAAAGCTCATATCCATTGTAGATATGAGAAAGGAATGTGGACCGTAGATCCACTGTTCTTTTTACATTCGACAGTTCATTGTTCTGTGATGTTTGTGAGTTGTGGGAATGGAAACCTCTGAAGCTCTAGAACCCTGAAGTTTCAAGGCTTCGGATAATCACCCAAATCATTAGCACTAGGTCACATTCGTGGTCACATGCAAACCAAGGGATGAAGAAAAAGGGGCTAGCGCACAAAAATTGTTGCAAAATAGAGATGGGATTAGAGATAGAATCTTGAGAGGTTCTTGATCGACCAAGAACTGCAGAAAATGGATTCTGATATTTTTTTGTTGAACCAGATTGTTTAAGTTATTTGGGAAAATTATTAAGTCAAGTAATCTAACAAATTTTGGTTGACTGCACATTTTGCAGAGTTAACAATAGTCAGAACCAAACCGAATTGTTCCATAGTGTAGAGAAATGGAGGAGGCACATGATGCTTACACTCAGGAGGATGAAGTAAGAGGAATCTATTTCCATTTGGGAGTTGAAGGATCGAACTCCAATGATCATGGAGAAGAAATAGATATAGACGTGGGCATGATGAAAATCATTAAAAATTTGCAAACAAATGTTGAAATTCATTGGGAAGATAATGAAAGGCTTAAGAGAGTCAAGGAGTAATAGGAAGAATTCAACATGAAGTTGATGCATAGCCTGGAAATAATAGAAAATAAATTGGATAAGGAGAGTGACTCAAGAAAATAAGGAAGTCACGGGTCTCCTGATGAGAAAACAAGAACACGAAGTGTTAGCAGACATCACTGTCACTCCACGAGGCATTCCAATAAGAGAGCAGGCAACAACTCAAGTCCATCCCCTTCCAGGAAGCATAAGAGGTCTGGGGTGGATGAGCTACAAGGGGAAATAAGCAAGATCAAACCTCCTACTTTTGATGGAGAGCCAAAGAAAGATGAAGATGTTGAGGCATGGTTGTTGGGCATGAGGGAATATTTCCAACTGCATAATTACTCTTTTCATGCATAAGGAAGAATTTCCATATATCATCTAAAAGGAAAGGTGTCTATATGGTGGGATCATCTTGTGCAAGTGCATCACGTCGGGAGAAGAATGTTACATGGAGGGAATTCAAGAGGCATTTTGAAAAGAGGTACTTAACTAAGAGGTATTATGACAAGAAAATGAAAGAGTTATTTGAACTCAAGATAGGAAGTATGTACATTGATGAGTATGAAAGAATATTCTTTGAGTTTTTGAAGTATGTCCCCTTCATCAAGGATGAGATAGTTAAGATTCAAAATTATCTGAGTGGGATGCCATCTTTCATCAGTGACGATATCTAGTATGATGATCCCAAAACATCGAAGGAGAACATAAGGCGATCTAAGTTCCTCATGATCAAAAAAAAGGAAAGACTACTTTCCAAAAATATTGGGAAGATAGGAGGAAGTTTAAGAGGGAGCAAAGGAAGAAGGGGAAAAAGACACCATTTTTCAGAAATAGTCCTCAAGGACAACCAGTTTTGAGAGAGCCCAGGAGGGTTGAAGTAAGTGGGAAAAGGTCAACGCAAACACCTATGGAATGTTGGGGATGTAAAGGGGATCACAGGTATAGAGATTGTCCTCACAGAAGTGACAAAGTGAGATCTTTTCACAATGTTCAACAAGAAGAAATAGGCAGAAATGGTAGAGTACATGGGCATAAGAGTACCAAGAATCTATCCATCCCTAGACAACAAGCAAGTTGAGCTTCAATCACACATGATTGAAGTAAAAGGTATGATAAATAACCATGTCTTTACTATTTTAATACACTCAGGGGCTGGTCATAGCTATGTATATACCAAGGTAGTGGAAAGATTACAATTGCTAAGAAGCAAGCATGGGAAATCTTGGTTGGTGTAGCTGGCTACCGGAACCAAGAGAAAGGTTGTTGAGTTAATTAAATCATGTCCATTAGACATGGATGGACTGAGTACCAAGGAAAATTTGAACATATTGCCTTTGTGATCATATGATTTCCTAATTGGTGTGGATTGGTTAGACCAACACCATGCCATATTAGAATATCATAACAAGGCATTCACTTGCCTAGATGAGGAATGAAATCAGAGATAAGTCCAAGGAATTCCTTGCGAAGTTATTGTCTGAGAAATCTCAACAATTCCGCTAAAGAAGTGTTACAGGAAGGGTTTTCAAATACTTGCATCCCATATGGTGTTGGCATGTTTACAGGAAGAATGTGCTTGTCACTGATGGAAAGAACAACAACGAATCAAGCCTCAAGAGTGCAGAAGACAAGAAAGTTCATAAGAGATAGCAGTTTCTAGAAGTATAGATGAGGTCCAAGAGACGGACTTGCGACAGGAGAAAAGGTTGAGACCCGTGAACACATAGAAATCCTTCTAAAGTCAGAGAGATTATAAGCACAAGAGGAAGAGCGACACTAGCCTTTGAATCATCGATCCAGAGGACCAATAATTGTTGGATTGAATTAATGAAGCATAGGATAAGTAGGGAAAAATGATTGAGAATTTGATCATCTGAATTTTCATCAGCCGTCAGATTGATTCAAGTGGAAGGACAGGATAAGCAAGGGATGAGATCTGATATCTCTATCACCCAAATTTTCATCAGTCATTGGATCGAAATAAGTGGAAGGACATGATAAGTTAGAAGGCATTCTAATCTCAGTAGCCAATAATTGGGCAATCAGATCTACGGTCGACAGGGAATATCGAACCCCCTCGATATTTCTTCCTTTAACAGTGGGGGGGGATCTGATTTTTTGGTATTTCTCATGTGGGACCCTCATACATGTCACCTTCCTTTAAACTCGGACCCCCCTCACTCATTACCACTTATAGCCTAACCCCCCCTTCGAGAAAACCACCAAACCACTCATACATACCACCTCTACACTCCGACATCACACTCCAGTACCTGCTACACGTCACACTCCACTATTGTGCTCTACATCCACCTCCACTACATTGCCTACATGTCTCACCCACGTCAGCAGACCACCTCAACAAGGACATGTGGCAGACCACATCAACAAGTACACATGGCATAATCAGATGATGACAAGTGTCCAGAGGAAATTGGCTCATGCCATGTCAACAAGTGACGTAAGAAAGCTATGTCACTATGGGAGATTTACTTTGGAAGTTTCATCACCAACAAATGTCAAAATTCCTGAAGTCCCAAAGGGAAAAGGTCTGAAGTCTCTCTCAACCCTCCGATATGAAGATCAGTTCGGGTGCATTCTCAACCGTTGATCTAGTTTAGTGGAAGCACAGTGTAAGTGGAAGTGTTAATCAACAGTAAGAGGTCTCCATCACTTATGACTTACACAGTAGGTGATCACTCCGGAGGAAAATGGAGCGGCGACTTGTAAAAGTTTTGAATTCCCGAAGTAAGCAGGGACCATCCATCATTAAGACTGAAAGGTGGCGCACGATCCACAACTCCAGAGTGAATCACTTTGGGAGTTTGTGGTTGGGAAGGAAACAATATCGTAGAAGACTCGAGGGATGAAGAAGATCTAGGTTGCCGGTTGCTAGAAAGACACGTGGCATAAATTTGTGTTGTTCGGGAAAAACACTGCAGGAGAAACTGAAGGAAGCGATGTTGATATTTGAAATCTTCGAAGTCCAAAGACCCAAAGGAGATATCGACCGTTGATCCGAGAGGGACACGCGTCAATGGATTGTCAACTTTAGAAAAAGGTGATAGAGATAAAGTTAAAATTGAGAGTTGAAATCTCTGAAGTCTGTAAACCCGAAGGAGATATCGACCATTAATCCAAGAGGGACATGTGTCAGTGAATCATCAACTCCAGAAGATTGGTGTATGGAGAAAAGGAGGGTTTGATATTTGAAACTCTTGGAGATCGGATCACGAAGTAAGTCAGAGTCGTTGATTTAGGAAGCCTAGATATGATCCACAAACTTGAGAGGATAGATATGAATAGTTCATTCAAGAGCACCATTAAGATCGTGATATCAACGGTCCTATCGCATTGAGGGGATTAAAGGTGCGTGAACTTTAAAATGTTGAAGACATGCCGCAATTGAAACCATGGTTTTGGAGATAGGACATGCGAAGCTCTGTAGTGAATTGTGAGGCAAAAAGTGGGCTGCCCTCAAACCACCTTTAGACGCACCCACAATCACGTCTTCACATGAGATCTTTGCCCAAGGTATTATCGTAAAATGGAGCTAGCACTCACTAGACCAATATCGGGAAGCACCTTTTGAGTAGGTGTTTGGTCACCGTTGGTGGTCACGTGAAGGAAGGGGCTTGGAAGCCAAAGAAGCCAAAAATGACTGACTGTAACTACCATAGTATACAAAGAGTTACAACTACTAGAGAATCCAGAGAATATCAGGATAATGCCCGCTAATGATGAATAGATGTAGTATAACCGCCAGGGAATATGAAGAGTTTGAATCATGATGAGGCAGAGGAATTGAGGTGAGAAAAAGATGTAGAACATAAAATACATTGTGATTTTTCGAGAGTGATGCATGTGGGAAGGATGAGACGCAGTGCATAATTTGAAGGGGAGATATGTGGCACAATAAAGAGTATGTAGAGGCAACACAAAGTGTAAAATGCAGAAGGGAAGATGAACAACAGTGTTATTGAGTGCAGGAGGAAAACGAGCAGAGCGTAGAAGATAAATGATGCATAAGTAGAACATAGTATAGAATCTGAAGAAGGTAGAGGAGACATGTTGTTGTGACAGATCATATCAGAGATAGAGAAAGTAAGTAAAGTTTTGTAATATTCATTCATGGTGGTAGGGTGGTGCTAGGTAGAATTGCAGTCCTCTAAATTCTAGTTGGTGCTATAAGATATTATGGGAGTTGGTTCTTCCATCTAGTGGGTGCTAGAGAAACCTGGGAGTTGGTGCTTCCATCTAGTTGGTGCTAGAGAAATATAAGATTTGGTGCTCTCTGCAAGTTGTAGCGTTCTATCAGTGGTTGTAGCCCCATATTTGAGCTAGATATCAAATACTGTGATGTACATGAAAGTTGGATCTTGATTGACATCCTAAGAAGAAGAGGTTTTCACCCTTATGGGTTTCCTCATGAAAATCAGTGTCTATATGTATTCTATGTGATTGATCAAATATTGTATATCTATGCATGTTAAGTTATCAACAACACATTAAATAATAATCTAGAACAAATCAAAAAATAAAAGGAAAAGTTTCAAGATTATATACATAATTGATTCACGCCCCCCTCTCAGTTATATTTCCAACAATTGGTATCAGAGTCGATGCCTTTGATCAAAGGTAGATCTATAAGATTGAACATGACTAGTCATGATGGAAGTTCAACTAATAAACCCCCTATGTTTTATGGAACAAAATTTGCCTTATGGAAAATAAGAGTGAGAACAGATTTAATGTCTTTGGGTGTTGATGTTTGGGATGTCATTGAAACAGGATATGTGAAGCATGTAGTCTTGGCCTCAAAATATGATAAGCTAGAGTTTAGATTTAATAAAAAAGAAATGAATTCCATCCTCAGTGGACTCGGTAAAGTCGATTTTGTCAAAGTCATGCAGTGTGATTCAGAAAAATTTATGTGGGACAAGATGACAAGTAGTTATGAAGGTAATGAAAAGGTGAAAGACACAAAACTTCAGACTCACAGACTGAAATTTGAGCAGTTAAAGATGGATGAAGATGAAACTATCAGTAAGTACTTATTATGTATAGAAGAAATTGTAAACACTATGAAATATCTAGGTGAAGCGATAGATGAATCTTTTCTAGTCCATAAAATATTAAGATCTCTTCCTGATAGATTTAACTCAAAGGTCTTTGCTATAGAGGAAATAGCTGATCTGAAAACGTTGACACTAGATAAACTTCTTGGAACCCTAACTTATTATGAAATGAGAATCACCAAAGGTAAATCCAATACAAGAGAGACATTTTTTAAAGTAGAGAAAAACACAGACTCTGATATAGATGAGATTGAAGCAAACTTTGTGAGCAGACTGAAGAAAGGATCAGGAAAATACAAAGGTAAACTTCCCTTCAAATGTTTCAACTGTGGTAAGATAGGTCATTTTGCATCTAAGTGTCCTCACAAAATAAGGGATCAAGCATATGATGATGAAGAGAAGCACAAACAAAATAAGGTATATAAAGAGAATAATTTTAAGAAGAAAATCCTTTGTGTAAACAATGATGATGATCCCTCAGATGATGAAAGCAATGACTCTTCTATTGAAGATAAAATAAATGATATCATGCTAATAGATTTAGAAGATCTAAAAACTGAAGATACAGGAAGTGATTTCATTGATTGTGAAGCAGTAGTATATCCTGAAGGACAACTTGTCAGTTCCATGGAAGATATTGATAGACTCAATGAAAACAAAAGAAAACAAAAACAATTACTGCTCAGGTATGCGAAAACATACAATGAACCATCTGAATAAATTTCTCTATTGAAGGTTAAGTTAGAAGAATCTAAGAAGATTGAAGACATCCTCAAACAACAGTTGAAGGAAGCTCAAACAAAAGGTGAAAAATTGGAAGCTAAAGTAGTGACTGTCAGAAAAGGTCTAGAGAAATTTCAGGCCTTATATCATCAGAATCTGACAAGTATTAAAGCCTCAGAAGGATTAGCCTCCATTCTAAATCAACAAATGAATTCAAAGTTGAAAACGAGTTTGGTCTATGAAGAGGGACCAATTAGTGGTTAGCCAAGAAACAAATAATCCATCAAGTTTTTCAAATCTACAACCATTGAAAACAACAAACCTACAGAAACAAAGGAAGAGAATCAACTGCCAAGGACGAGTGATGGAAAAGATACCAGAACTGAATATGTAGAACAAATAAATAATAAACCCTCTTCTCAAGGAAATCATCAGCATGGAATAAATCGACCTTCTCAAAGAAGACAACCATTTTCTAGGTACACATATTTTTTCTATGGATATTGCTTTTACTTCTCTAACTTTGGCCACAAAGTTGTAAATTATTCTTTAAGATTTAGACATGAACAATCAAGACAACCAAGGAATAAATATTTTCCATAACAAAGAATGATATAGCCAAGTAACAAACAACCACAGAATGCAAATCATGTGATGGTTGGGAAAAGGATGCAAATTACACCTAACAATCGTTATGATCCTTTATTCAATGAACAAAAATGTTACATATGCCATAATTGTGGACATAAAGCTGTAGACTATTGCTTAAAAAAATTTAATCCAGATTCAAATCACAGAGATGAAAACGTCAAGGTTTGGAAAAATAATGAAGATAACAAGTCTGGATTAGTGTTTTCAGCTCAAAAACAAAAAGACACCTGGTATATTGACAGTGGATGCTCCAGTCATATGACAGGTGAAAAAAGTAAGTTCCTATTACTCAAAGAAAATAAATCAGGGAATGTGACCTTTGGAAATGATGCTCCGGGAAAGATTAGAGGTAAAGGTATAGTAATATTAAGTAATGGAAGAAGAAAAGATCAAGATGTATTATTTGTTGATGTTTTAAAGCATAATCTTATTAGTGTCAGTCAGATATGTGACAGAGGATGTGAAGTCACTTTCACTACCAATAATTGTAAAATAAAGAGAGTAAACACATGAGAGATGATTGCAAAAGGGGTTAGAACTGAAAACAATGTATATGTTCTGAAGGAAGATAAGGAGAAATTTCATTTAAGAAAACTTGATGAAAGTTGGTTATGGTACAGAAGGCTTGGACACCTGAATTTTGATCATATTTTCAAACTGAATAGTGAAGGCATTGTGAAAGAACTTCCAAGAATATCTAAGCTTAATAACTTTGTATGTGAATCCTGTCAAATGGGGAAGTTGACTCATGCTAAATTCAAATCGAAGCTTTTCACGTATTAAGAGAAACCACTTCAAATTGTTCATATGGATCTGTGTGGACCATTGCAAAAGGAAGGAGCTGGAGGAGAACATTAATTTATGCTAGATTGATGAGTTCTCCATACTTACGTGGGTTTCCTTTCTGAGAGAAAACTATGATGCATTTGAGAAGTTCAAAAATTTTAATGTGTTAGATGAGAATTAGACAGGAAGGTATTTAAATACAATTCACTAAGACAAGGGAGGATAATTTCTGTGAAGAGATTTCAAAGAATTCCATGATAGACATGGAATTAAAAGATAATATATTATTCCATGTACGCCTCAACAAAATGGAGTTGTAGAATGCCAAAATAGATCAGTTCAGCAGATGACAAGGGCTATGATGAGTGAAAGGGACATTTCACAAACCTTCTAGGTGGAGGTTGTTCACAGGGTTGTTAATATTCTAAACAAAGCACATCTAAGGCCGAATAGTTATAAAACTCCATATGAGTTGTGGTTTTCTTGACCTGCATAAATGACGCACTTCAAAGTATTTGGAAGTAAATGTTACATCAATAATAATGATGGTCATCTGGGAAAATTTGATAGTAGAGTTGATGAAGGTATATTCTTAGGATATGAAATGAACAGTAAAGGATATATATGCTTTAACAAAAGAATGCATAAATTAATAGACTGTATTGATGTTCGAATTGATGAAGAAGCTCTTGTAAAAGATTAATAGAGAATAAGCACTAAGCCAGATGAAAAAGATGATGAGAATAATGAAGATAAAAAACAACAAATCTCAGAGTCAAAAGAAGATGATTAATCAAGTGGAGAAGAGACACCCAGACAAGAAGAGTCAGGACAACAATCAACATCAAATCCTTCCTCCATAATTACTTAAAAGAATCATCCTAAAAGTTAGATAATTGTTGAGAAAGACAAAGGTGTACAAACTGGGAGAAGGATAATCAAAGACACTGAGAAATCACATATATCCTTCATATCCATGGTGGAACCTAAAAACTTTAATGAAGCTAGTGAAGACATAAATTGGTTAAAATAAATGAATGAAGAACTAGACTAGATTGAAAAGAATGACACTTGGGAACTTGTTCCTAGGCCAACAAACAAAAAATTAATAGGATCCAAATGGGTCTACAAAAACAAGATGAATGATGAAGGAAATATTGTAAGAAATAAGGCTAGATTGGTCTGTAAAGGATATGCTCAAATATAAGGACTGGATTTTGATGAAAAATTTGTGCCCGTAGCAAGATTAGAAGCTATTAGAATTTTTCTTGCCTATGTGTGTCATAAAGAGTTTAAATCCTATCAAATGGATGTCAAGTCATATTTTATGAATGGAGATCTAAAATAAGAAGTCTATATGGAACAACCAGAGGGTTTCCAACTCTTAGATAACCCTGAATTTGTCTGCAAGTTGAAGAAATCCTTATATGGGTTGAAATGAGCTCCTTGTGCATGGTATTACAGATTGGATAAGTATATTCAAGACAAATGGTTCAAGAAAGGAAAACTTGAGAGAAATATATATATCAAAATAGAGGGTAATGATTGTCTCATTATGTTGGTTTATGTATATGAAATCATCTTCAGAAGCAGTAATGCTTCATTCGTACAATGGTTTTCTTCTGCCATGCAATCTGAATTTGAAATGTCTATGATAGGTGAACTGTCATTTTTTCTTGGTCTACAAATTACTCAGAGGTCTAAAGGAATATTTCTCTCTCAAGAGAAATATCTAAGAGAAATGTTGAAAATGTTTCAAATTGAATATTATACACCTATGAGCACATCTATGGTCACTGGATGCAAGTTACGAAAGGATGATGACTCACCTGATGTTGACCAAAGTTCATATAGTTCTATGATAGGGAACCTATTGTACATCACAACATACCGTCTAGACATAATGCATGTTGTTGGAATGGTAGGAAGGTATCAGGCTGCACCTAGACAGAGTCATTTGTTAGTTGTCAAAAGAATATTCAAATACTTGAAAGGAACAATGAACTATGGCCTATGGTATCCTAGGAATCATAATTTTCAACTATCAGTCTATTTAGATGTTTATTGGGATAACTGTGTGGATGAAAGGAAAAGAACGAGTGGAGGTGCATTCTTCTTAGGATATTCTCTTTTAGCATGGTTGAGGAAGAAACAAGGTTCCATTTCCTTATCGACTACAAAAGTTAAATACATTGCAGTTGCCACTTGTTGTACCCAAGTATTATGGATGATTCAGACACTTGTAGACTTGGAGGTAAAGTATAATGCATTGATCCCAATTCATTGTGATAAATACTAGTGCAATTAGTGTGTCAAAGAATCTTTTATTTCACTCCAAGACCAAGCATATATCCATCAAGTATCACTTCTTGAGGGAACAGGTAACCAAAATTTTGTTTCTTTGCATTATATTCCATCCAAAGATCAGATTGTTGATATCTTCACTAAACTACTTGCAAAATATCAGTTTGAGTATCTATGCCAAAATTTAGGCATGACCCTATTATCAAGTTAAAATAGTCTATCTGATTAGGGGGAGAGTGCTCCTAGTATATCTGATCAAGGGGAGCATAGATTCACTCTCCATTTTCTTTGACATTGATGTCAAAGGGGGAGACAAAGGTGTTGTCTAAATTCTATAGTTGGAGGTCTAAGAATAAGAGTGCATCCTTTAAGGGTTTCCATCAATTCCAAAGGGTGATATTGTTGGCATGTTTACACGAAGAATTTGATTTTCATTGATGGGAAGAACAACAACAAAACAAACTTCAAGAGCGTATAAGACGAGAAAGCTTAGAAGAGATAGCGGTTTCCAAAAATACAGATAAGGTCCAAGAGACAGAATCGTAGGACGAGTAAAGGTCGAGACCCGTGAACACTTAGAAAGCCTTCTAAAGTTGGAGAGATCAGAAGCTTCGGAGGAAGAGAGAAAGTGGTTGTTTGATCACTGATCCAAAGGAAAAACAACCATCAGATTGAATTAATGAAGGATAGGATAAGCGGGGAAAAATGATTCAGAATTCGATCATCCAAATTTTCATCAACCGTCGGATTGATTCAAGTGGAAGGACAAGATAAGAAAGGGTTGATATATGATATCTCAATCACCCAAATTTTCGTCAGTCATTGGATCGAAATAAGTGTAAGGATAGGATAAGTTAGGAGGTGTGATAATCTCAATGACCGATAATTGGGCACTCAGATCTACGGTCAACAGGGCATATCGGACCCCCCTGAGATTTTTGCATTTAATCATGGGGGTGGGTTTGAGTTGGTGGTATTTCTCATGTGGGACCCTCATACATGTCACCTTCTTGTCAACTCGGACTCCCCTCTCTCATTACCACTTACCTCCTAACCTCCCCTTTGAGAAAACCACCAAACCACTCATACATACCGCCTTTGCACTCTGACATAACACTCCACTACCCACTACACATCACACTCCACTACCGTGCTCTCCCTCCACCTACACTGCACTACCTACATGTCTCACCCATGTCAGCATACCACCTCAGCAAGGACATGTGGTAGACCATGTAAACAAGGACATGTGGAAGAACACATCAGAAAGTACACATGGCATAATTAGATGATGACAAGTATCAAGAGGAAATTGGCTCGTGACATGTCAACACATGATGTAAGCAAGATACATCACTCCGGGATATTTATTTCAGAAGTTTCATCATCAACAAATGTCAAAAGTACCGAAGTCCCGAAGGGAAAAGGTTCGAATTCGATCTCAGTTGTCCGATATGAAGATCACTTCGTGTGCATTCTCAACCATTGATCTAGTTTAGTGGAAGGATAGAGTAAGTGGAAGTGTTAACCGATAGAAATCAGTCTCCACCACTTATGACTTACTCAGCAGGTCATCACTTCGGAGAAAAATGGAGCAGTGACTTGTCAAAGTACCAATGTCCCAAAGTAAGCAGGGATCATCCATTGTGAAGACTGAAAGGTGGCACATGATCCAGAAATCTGGAGTGAATTACTTCGAGAGTTTGTGGTTGGGAAGGAAACAATATCGCCAAATACCCAAGGGCCGAAGAAGATCCAGGTTGTCGGTTTCCAGAAGGATGTGTGGCAGAAATCTGTGCAGTTTGGGAAAAATACTCCAGGAGAAAGTGAAGGAAGCGATGTTGAGATTTGAAATATACGAAGTCCGGATACCAGAAGGACATCTCGACTGTTGATCTGAGAGGGACACATGTCAATGGATTGTCAACTCTAGAAAAAGGTGATAGAGATAAAGTTAAAATTGAGAGTTGAAATCTCCGAAGTCCATAGACCCAAAGGAGATCTCGACCGTTAATCTAAGAGGGACACATGTTAGTGGATCATCAACTCCAGAAGATTTGTGTACAAAGAAAAGAAGGGTTTGATATTTTAAACTCCTGGAGCCCGGATCATGAAGTAAATCACAACTATTGATTTAGGAAGGCTAGATCTGATCCACAGACTTGAGAGGATATATCTGAACCATCCATTCAGGAGCACCGTGAAGATCATGAGATCGATGGTCCCATCACATTGGGGGGATTGAAGGTGCGTGAACTTTAAAATGTTGAAGGTGGACTACAATCGAAACCACGATTTTGGAGAAAGGACACATGGAGATCTATAGTGAATTACGGGGCAAAAAGAGTTTTTTACTCAAACCACCTCTGGACACACCTGCAATCGCGTGGTGACATCAGATCTTCCCCCAAGTTCATATCAAAAAATGGAGCTAGCACTCACTAGAACAAGATAGGGAATCACCTTTTGAATAGGCATTTGGTCATCGTTGGTGGTCACATGAAGGAAGGGGCTTGGAAGCCAAAGAAGCCAAAAATGACTTACTGTAACTACCAGAGAATACGACGAGTTACGACTGCTAGAGAAGCCAGAGAATATCACCATAATGCCCGCTAATGATGAATTGATTTAGTATAACAACAAGGGAAGATGAAGAGTTTGAATCATTATCAGGAAGAGGACTCAAGGTGAGAAAGAGATGCAGAACATAAAAGATAGCGTTCTTTTTCGAGAGAGATGTATGTGGGTAGAATGAGACATAGTCCATAATATGAAGGGGAGATATGTGGCATAGTAAAGAGTATACAGAGGAAACACAAATTATAAAAGGAAAAAGAGAAGATGGAAAATGGTGTTCTTGAGCATAGGAGGAAAAAGAGCAGAGCATAGAAGATGAACGATGCAAAAGTAGGACATAGTATAGAAGGTGAAGAAGGCAGAGGATACATGGAGTTGTAACAGACCATATCAGAGACAGATCAAGTAAGTAAAGTTTTGTAAGATTCATTCAGGGTGGTAGGGTGGTGCTAGGGAGGATTGAAATCCTCTAAATTCTAGTTGGTGCTAGAAGATATTTTTGAGTTGGTGCTTCCATCTAGTGGGTGCTAGAGAAACCTGGGAGTTGGTGCTTCCCTCTAGTTGGTGTTAGAGAAATATGAGAGTTGGTGCTCCATGCAAGTTGTAGCTTGCTATTAGAGGTTGTAGCCTCATATTTGAGTTGGAGCTCAAATACTGTGATGTACATGAAAGTTGGAGCTTGATTGACATCCTAAGAAGAAGAGGTTTTCACCCTTACGGGTTTCCTCTTGAAATTCAGTGTCTCTGTGTATTTTGTGTGATTGATCAAATATTGTATATCTATGCATGTTAATTTATCAACAACACTAAATAATAATCTAGAATGAATTAAAAAATAAAAGGAAAAGTTTCAAGCTTATATACATTATTGATTCACCCCCCCCCTCTAAGTTATACTTCCAACATAAGGAGGAAGAATCTAAGGATAAGGTGCCAAATATGGAGGATCATGCAATCTTGGAAGATTTTGAATATGTGTTCAAGGAGGTACCAGGACTACCCCCAAAGAGAGATATTGAATTCTCTATAAATTTAATGCCTGGGACAGCTCCAATATCAAAGACTCCTTACAGAATGATTACACCAAAGATGAAGGAGTTGCAAATGCAACTTGAAGAACTTTTGAAGAAGGGGTATATATGCCCAAGTGTTTCACCTTGGGGTTCCCCAGTCTTTTCGTGAAGAAGAAAGATGGGACATTGATATTGTGCATCGATTTCAAACAACTGAACAAAGTGACTATAAAGAAAAAGTATCCTCTACCAAGGATTGATGATCTCTTCGATCAGTTGAAGGATGCAAGGATATTGTTGAAGATAGATCTCAGATAAATATACCATGAGGTAAGTATTAAGAGGAATACATCAACAAGACCGCCTTCTGTACAAGATATGGTCATTATGAGTTCACAATGCTTCCATTTGGGTTATCAAATGCACCAGCTATTTTCATGTTCCTAGTGAATGGTGTTTTCTGGGAATATATAGACAAGTTTGTCATTGTCTTTTTGGATAAAATCCTTGTATATTCCAAGATAGAGGAAGAGCATAAGCATCATTTGAGGATGGTGTTGCAAGTGCTAAGAGAGCACCAACTGTATGCCAAATTGAGAAAGTGCTCATTTTATCAAAACATAATTCACTATTTGGTGTATATCATATCTGAAGAAGGGATAATAGTGGACCCTTAAAATATTGAGTTCGTTAAAGGGTGGACAACACCTAATAATGTGATAGAAGTCATATCCTTCATGGGTCTAGCTGGCTACTACAAAAGGTTCATTGCAGGGTTTTCGACAATAGTTCATCCCATCACTTCCTTGCAAAGGAAGGGGAAGAAGTTTCAATGGACAACAGAATGTGAAATGAGCTTCCAACAATTGAAGCAATTGTTAACTAGTGCTCCAATTATGTGTATTGCTAATCCGAATGAATATTTCATGGTTTTCACAGATGCGTGCAAAGAAGGAATTGGAGGACCCCTTAGTCAAAATGGATTTGTGATATGTTTCAAGTCCAGAAAATGGAAAGAGAATGAAAGGCTCTATGCCACTCATGATTTGGATTTGGAAGCCATAGTGCACACTTTGAAGAAGTGGAGGCACTACCTCATGGGAAAGAGGTTTGAGTTGAGGACATACCATAATGGTCTGAAGTATTTGTTTGATCAACCTACCTTGAATGATAGTCATAGTAGATGGTTGGAATTCCTCTGTGAGTATGAATTTGGTATCAAGCACATCAAAGGAAAGTAGAACAAGTTGGTTGATGCACTCATTAGGAGAGTGCATGAACTACATGATAAATCCATTAACATGTATCAAACTGATGTTAAATGCATACTTTTAGAAGCTAAAAAAGTAGATTTGCAGTACATGGAGATGGTAACAAAGTTGCAACAAGGTACAATGCAACAAAAAATTGAATATTCTGAACTGGGAATTGATGGAATTATCTTGTACATAATTTTTTTTTATGTACCCAATTCTCCTGAATTGAGGAGTGCAATTTTAAAATAAATGCACAATGTACCTTATAAGGGACACCCAGGATATCAGAAAACAGTGTCAGCAGTCAAGAGACAATATTATTGGCCAGGAATGAAGAGGAATATTTTTGAATACATAGCTAAATTATTGGAATTTCAAAGGGTCAAGGCTGAGCATAGACACTGAGTTGGGTTACTGAAACTATCAGAACATTCATAATCCTATAAATTTGAACTTTAAACCAAAATCAGCTCTTGTTAAATAGTAACAAGGCGAGCATAATATTCACCGTTGATGAAGTTCCTTCGTTGATCGGATGATCCTAAGATCTTTGGTGTTGTGGAGCCACATGATTATTAAGTAACCAAATCACTAAAGTTTGCTTCATAGTTTCGTGCTTCAGGAATTTCAACAAGTCATGACTTTAAAAACCCCAAAACTTGAAAGAATCCATTATCACTCTTTCATAAACTTTCAAAAGACACGAGGCATAATACACGTGTATATTTCTAGTCATCCCTGGGTTGACACGTGTATATTTCGAGTCATCCTCTGAATATTTAAATGAATCTAAGTAACACATGGAACCCCCTAGTCTCGACACATAATTTAAAATTAAATCACCCTCAACACATCACTGCGGGTAATAACCATTCGAAAATATAATGACGAGCTAAATTGAAAATCCACGAAGCGAAAAAATCCTGAAATATTAATTCTTAATTAGTCAAGTTAATCTCGGGTAAAAGACAGTTAATAAATTCATACTTCAGAAGTTCGGACGTTTATCCTCCATCACATCTTGAAGTCTCCAAAGTCTGAACTTTTGAAACACTTCAAACTTAAATGGGGTTAATTAAAGCTAAAAAATGATTATCCAATAATTAATCATTTCGCGGTTTCAGGTTTTGGGAATTCTATCTCGAGTTACTGTTAAAAATCTCAAAGTCTGAATACCCGAAAACACTTAAATTTAAACATGATTAATTAATGTTTTAAACAACATTATCTTGCAATTAATCTTTTGTGAATTCACGATTCGGGAAATTTCAAACCTATTTTATCCAAGTCCCCAACCACAAACCACCAATATTAATGGCATTAATCACAAATCAACGGCAATGATTTCAATATAGATTGCAGATCACCACATAGATTCTCTCATTAAGGTAAATAAATTTATCATCAGTAAATGTATTCTCAGATCAATATGCTTGAGGTGAATAATAATATTTGATTTTGAATTCCATTTTTGTTCTCGTAGAATAGCAAGGTTTATCCAATTGAGAAAGCTCATGTATTTCTCTGTAACAGGTAGCCCCGTTCTAATTTCATCAATATCACGGAACCACGAAAGATGGTTAAAGAATCTGGTGAGAGTGCAAATTCGAATACATATTTTTTGTGAGTTACCTCGTCAAGGGCCATTGACACTGTGGAATCTTGGACACAGGTGTTTGATATTCTAGAGAATGAGCTCATAAATTGTACAGACAATTCAGGTGATGAAGTAATTGAAACTCATGAAACCAAACTTAGGGACATA
>ML862307.1:0-17188 GCA_009831015.1 Picea engelmannii
AATCAACTTCCTCTTCTACAAAGAAGATAGAAATCCTTACTAGACCTTCGGAAAATAAAAAAGAACAAGAAACTTTAGACTTGTAAGGTTTACATAAAGCCTTTCAGAAGTTATCTAATCAGTTCATAGACTTGAAAATATATTATGAAGAATCATCTTCATGTAAAGGAAACTTTAGGCCACCTTTTAGGAAACCTTTTCCTCCAAACAGACCAAATCCTACCAAAGAAGGCCTGAATTTTGAAGGGTTACAATATGCTTTACAAGAAATACTAGATGCAAATGATAGTGCTATTTCTGTGCCACCTGAAAACCAAAATGACACAGGTGAAGAAGAAACACCTGATGAGGAGGACTCATCTCCCCCAACCTTCGGACATCTTTCTGACAATATTTTCCAAGCTAATTTTGAAACGATTCATAAAAATAAACACTCATATAACACTTGAAGTAAAGTGCAAAGCACATCCTCACCTGAGACAAATAAGAATACGATATCCAAACAACCAAAACAGATTGAAACAACACAAAACCATGTTTCCCTAGATTTAGGGTATGATCTTGTTGAAGATCTTAAAAAACTAAGTGAAAATATATCAATTTTTGAATTGCTTAAATTCCCTCTTATCCTAGAGAAAATGCTTCGAAGTGTAGCTGATAACAATAAAAAGAATGATCCTTTAAATAAGAAATCAAGAGAAAATGGCATAAATTAAACAAAATATGTTGTGAGTAAAAAAACACCCGAAGATCATAATAAAAAGGACACATCAGATAAGACTATAGGGAATTTAGATAAAATTATTTCAGATACAACAATAAAAAATCAGTAGATTTCTACTCCCACTCCATGAAAAAATGTACCACCATTCTTGTTAACTTTCAAAATTTTCAACAGAAATGTGCATAATTGTATGGTTGATTCCGGGGCCTCATCGAATGTAATGCCTTTGTCTGTTTGTAAAAAGATTAATGTGGAAGTCAAACCTTCCGATTTGAAAATTACCCAGTTAGACAGAACTAATGTCATAGTTGTTGGTGAACTCAAGGATGTATTGATTAGATTCTCATATAACCCAAAAGTCCACCAGGTGATTGATATAGTTTTCGTTGATATTCCAGAAGTTTATGGCATGTTTTTTTAGAAGATATTGGTCCGAGCAATTTCATGGTTATTTCGCTACAGATTGGTCTCATCTATGGTTACCAGAAAACGACCATCTTAACAAGATCATAATTAATAAAGAACGTTATCTGAAGTACACTGTTACAGATTTAAATGATTCCAATGAGCCTTTTACCGCTGGTGAAAATAAAATTGAATCTCAAGGAATGAACACCTTTCTTAGGAATTTCATGACTAAAATATCCACTATTACAAACCTACTACAACAATATGAAATATCAGCCCATACTCAGATAAAAATTTTGAAAAATGATCCAAACATTGATGATGACGGTGAAATCTGGTCTTTATACTTTGATGGATCTAAATCCCGTGAAGGAGCCAGTGTTGGTTGTGCTCTGATTGACCCCAAAGGTAATAAGACATTCATTGCATGTCGATTAGAATTTGAATGTACTAACAATACAACATAATATGAAGCACTCCTGCAAGGACTGAAAAAGGAACTGGATCTTAAGGTGAAAAGCTTGACGGTGTTTGGTGATTATGAAATTGTAGTGAAGCAGGTAAAAAATGCTATGCATTGTTTATCACCTCATCTAAAAAATTACCAGATCGAGGTATGGAACTTAATCCATCAATTTCTTTCTTTTAACATAATTTCCATTCCTAGATCTAGTAATTTCGAGGATGATTTATTGGCTAATGTCGTGTCGAAATTATTGCATGCTAAGGGTTTTTATCCTAATGCATTTTCTGTTGAATTGTTATTCAGACCATCGATCCCCGACAATATTACAAATTTTTGAGTGTTTGATGATGATCAACAAATCATAAATTTTCTACATATGGAGGATACTTTCCAAGATGCTGTAATTGATGAAAGTACCCACAATGAAAATCTCTGTGATTTTTTGGTAATATCTGACCCTCGTTCTACGAAAATATCATCCGATATGGTAAACTCTATCCCTAAGTGTATTGTTAGATTAGAATTTTTTTATGATTTACATGACAAATTTAGGGGAGTGGTAAATTGCAAAACGAAAAGTTCATCGTTACTTTACGAAACTATAAATTTAGGAATGCAAGATAATCCTCAGAATTATAATCTGGGCAAAGGGTGTTCTCAACAAGAAAGATCTGCATTCATAAATTTGTTTAAATAATTTGAATATGTGTTTTCTTGGACATACAATGATTTAAAAACCTTTGATCCAAACATAATACAACATGTAATTCCCATGAAGCCCCAAACCCAGCCATTTCAACAAAAACTTAAGAAAAAGCATCCTAAATTAGAACCCACACTAAAAAGGGAACTAACTAAATTACTAACCTCCAAGATCATTTTTCTAGTTCGACATACCCAATGGGTATCCAAATTAGTCTTGGTAAGAAAGAAGAATGGAGAAATTCGACTTTGTGCTAATTTTTGTATTTTAAACTGAGCCTCTGATAAAGACAACTATCCCATTCCTCCAATGGAACAAATTTTGCAACAAGTATCTGGTTCTGAAAGAATATCTTTATTAGATGGTTTCTCAGGGTATAACCAGTTCCTTATGTCTCCATATGATCAGTTGAAAACCACTTTCCTTACCCCGTGGGGCACCTATGCCTATAGAAAAATGCCTTTTAGATTGATTAATGTTGGAGCCACTTTCCAGAGGGAAATGGGTATTTCTTTCTATGGCCTTATCAATGAGTCAATTTATCTACTTAGATGATGTCACTATATTTTCAAAGAACAAAAAATACCACTTGTCACATCTTAGGGATGTACTAGAATGTTGTCATAAGTTTGCTATTTCACTAAATCCTAAGAAATCACTTTTTGCAGTAGAACATGGAAGATTACTGGGATTTATAGTGTCAAATGAGGGGATGATAATAGACCTCGAAAGAACACAAGCTATTTCCAATCTCCCTCCCCCATCTTCCAAAAAGGCAATGCAATCCTTTTTGGGTAAAATAAATTTTGTCAGATGTTTTGTCCCAAGTTTTTATGAGATAGTTAGGCCTCTGCAAAACCTGATTAAAAAGGATGTTCTTTTCAAATGGGGACCTCAAGAGAACCTAGCTTTTAATTCCATTAGAAAATCTATAACTGAATATCCCTCCTTGATGAGTCCTGATTTTTCCAAAGATTTCACGCTGTACACTTTTGCATCATATAGATAGTATGTCATTTTGCTTACTCAGAAAGATGTTGAAAATAATGAAATACCCATTTCATTTATGAGTTCTACTCTTAAAGGAGAACAATTAAATTATCCTGTAGTAGATCAACAAGCTTACGATGTTTTTAAGGCAGTTAAACATTTCAGACCCTACCTGTTGAAATCTAGGGTAAAAGTTATTGTCCCTTATCCCGCTGTAAGAAATATTTTTGTTCAAAAGGAACTTGGGGATAAAAGGGAAAATTGGATGACCTCCCTTCAAGAGCACGATATCGAAATCGTACTCACACAAATTGTTAGAGTTCAAGGCCTTTGCAAATTAGTGGCTGATTCAGTTGAAATTCCAGAAAATCAGCCATCAACACCAGCTGAAAATATGCATATTGAAACACAAATTGGTTGTGTACAAAATGCGCCTAATTCATGGTATATTGATATTAGATTTTATTTGTCGCACAAAACTACTCAGAATCTTGATCCGAAAAAAAGAAGAGCACTAAGTCTTAGATTTGCATCTTTTCAATTGATTAATGATATTTTGTTTCAGAAGAATTTTGATGGTGTATTTTTGTGCTGCCTGAAAAGGAAGAATCTGAAAAGGTGCTAGTTGAGTTACATTTCGGTGATGCCGGGGGTCACTTTGGTGTAGACACAACTTCCCAGAAAGTACTTAGGGCTAGTTACTATTGGCCCACCTTTTTTAAATATGCTCATGCTTTGGCTCACAAATGTATAATCTGTCAAAAAGCTGTAGGGCGGGTCAAGAGGGTTGCATTTCCCTTTCAACCCGTTACAGTAGATACACCATTTCAACAACAGGGCCTAGATATCATAGGACCAATCAACCCACCTTCTTCACAACAACACAAATATATTCTCACGACAACAAATTATTTTACAAGATGGTTTGAAGCTTTACCGTTAAGGGTAGTAAACACGAATAATGTAATTTCGTTCTTAAACTCTCATATTATTACTCATTTCATAATACCTGAATGTTTAGTTTTTGATAATACTTCTTATTTTTCTTCCTTGGACATGAATGTTTTTTCTTTAGAAAAAGGGATTAAGCTAAAATACTCAGCCAATTATTATCCCCAAGGAAATGGCTTGGCTGAGTCAACAAACAAAAATCTGATCAAAATAATAAAAAGAACAGTGTCGAAAAGTCATAAAAATTGGCACAATGCATTATATAACACACTTTGGGATGATAGGGTCACTCCAAAAGATTCCATCAATAATTCTCCTTTCTTACTCATTTACGAAAGATAATCTATCTTTCCTCCCCACATCTTCCTCCCCTCACTGAAATTATATCAGAAGGTCTAGGAGGAAGAATGTCCCCCTTTAGAGAATCGAATAAACACTTTACTAAAATTGGAAGAAGTTAGGACACAAGAAAAACATAAATTTGACCAACACCAATAGATTGTTAAAAACTGGTTTGATAAAAGTTCGTCCTCAGATATTAATTTTAATGTAGGATATTTGGTCCTCAAATGGGACAAAGAACACGAGGAAAAAGGATAACACACTAAGTTCCAAAACCTGTGGTTGAGACCTTTTGTCATTTAAGAAAAAATGGGTTCTAGCTCCTTTCATTTACAGAACTTGGAGGGACAACTAGACAGTTTTCCAGTGAATGGAAAAAATCTCAAGAAATACTTCACCTGAGCAGAATCAGACTTGCCCCCTGTAAATATCCCTAGCTATTTATTTTTTATTTTTATTTTCTTTGTTTCCTTTATGATTGATTATTTTCTTTTGCTGTTTTCTTCATTTTCTTAAAATTTATTTCTGACTCACAATACATTATTGAGGGGAATATTTTTTAATCAGATTTATCACTAACAACATTTGAAACAGTTCAAGCATTTAAATGTTAAATTTTTAACTCAAATCTGTGATCTCTAAGAAAATTATTCTAGAAGTCTCTGCCAAATCATTGTTCCTGATTTTTGTCGAGATCTTGGGGAAGTACGATCATATTTAAGATTTGTATGTCATCCCATCTCTAATGATATCAACTCAAAGCGCTTCCCCATCCTTGAGATGATTTCTTGATTGAAATCTAAACGTCTAAATCATGATGAAAACTATCAGTTGTTAAAGAACAAAAATAAATATTAATGATCAACCATATGATTGTTTGGCTGTTAAATCTTTAGTATCTCCCCTCTCTCTCGTTATCATGAAAACTCAAAATTTTATCTTTATAAACGACTAACGAGAGTTGGAAACACTTTAACGTGTGGGAAATGTGTGTAAACCCTTCGGGGTATTGAACAAGCCTGCTGGCAGCGGGTAAATTCAGACATGATACCAAAACAAATTCGTTGGGGTACTGAACATGCTTGATGGCAACGAAGCAATGTTGGGTTCAAGATCTGTCAGGTATGTTTTTAAAATGATCATATATCAAAATTTTCATATCATGGATAGACAAATTTTGGATGGAATTAAAGTACTTGTGTGGGTTAAATGACATCCCTGCAGAGGCTATGAACGCCTGCTGGCAACAGTGGCCCTGTAAATGGTATTGAAGTTTCTTTTATAATATCGTCACCTTTTTTTATTACCAAAACTAACTTTCAGATTACAATCATCTGCCAGATCATTCTTTGTGAGTGTGATTGTATTGTTTTTCTGAGTTAATTTTAATACTCTTAATCTGTTTCAAAGTTGTTTTTAGTGATTGTCGAATCTTTCTTTTCTCTGATATAAATTTTTGATGATGCAGAGATAACTTCTTTTCCAAGTGAGTCACCATTGTTGGAAGCCAAATATTCAGATCGCTTCATCGATATTTGAAAAAAAATCTTGGAAAAATAAATTTTATTAGCTGCCTCTTTTTTTCTGCGAAGAGTTTGATTATGATTTAAAAAAAAAATTGATTGATTGATCATTTTCTATTTCAAGTTTTATTTTATTGATAAACTTCTCGTTTACCCATGTCAATTTCACGACTGTCAAGGATGAAATCGAAATCATTTTAAAAAATGCATTAACTAAACTCTAAAGGTTTCTCTCCTTATAAAACTAAACGAGACTTTGAAACACCTATAATCTCAAAACATTTAAGTTTGATGAACATATAGTTATGTTAAAACTTTCTATAACATTAAGATAGAACCTAATCACATTTGATTCATGTTATGCCTTGATCAATTTTCAATAATTTTATGTTGTTGCTTCACCCCTTTGTGATTTTGGTTCTAAAACTATGACATAAACATATGATACAAATGCTACCTTTAGCTGTTATGTCATGGTCTAATTACTGTATTAACCAGCTAGTGGTCATGCTCTAAAACCATTACATCTCTGTCCTGTTCACCAGAACTTGCATTCATTTCTTCGTATGGATGGTTCTTCGTAATCAGGGATTAGGTTCTTAGCAGGCGAGGTGTTTTTTGAGTGCATTTGTCCTCTGGTTCGGGTTTTAATCAACAATTAGAGTGGAAGTCATGGTAGCATCCTCCCGAGATCGTAGTTTTCCAACCACCTTTGAATATGAAAAACATATCATTTGTTTCAGGTTGGTTTGAATGCAGGCTCCTCCATTATTCACCTTTTGGTATATCGTAATCAAGCTTATGGATTCTGTATTTAGGGTAGAGATGAATGGCTCACAATCTCTTCTCTCACGCGATGATGTTGTAGATGGCCTCGCCGTCTTCGAATGGGTTAAATTTGTACAATCATTCGAGGGTTTTAATCTGGAAGTTGCCCAATATTTTGCCAAGACCTTTGACAGTACTAGAGATAAAATAGGTGACCTGTATTTACAAGTTAATAAAGAATCAATAACAGAGGCCACAAGCCTCTCGCAGGAAGGATACCGATGGTTCAAAAACATGAGGATAGAAGGTATCCATTGGCATCTATTGATGATATCCAAAAATCCATGCTATAACGTCAAAGGTACACCCATCCATCTGTTGAAAACTCATTGGCATGGTTTGTTGTTGATAATCAAACAGTTCGTGCCTTGTGACGGACGCTATGGACTGGAATTTTTATTTCATGTGCACCTATTGATGGTCTTCCTAGGTTTTAAGTTAAACTTGCCATTTTATTTTCTTAAAAGTCTACAAAAGATGTTCAGGTTCTATCAAAGACAAAACCCCAACTCTGAATCCAGTCTTTTCCACCATGGTTTAATTCGGGTTTTGGTTATTGACCATTTGTTAAATATAGGAGATAACTGGCAATGTTTTCTTGTTAGGAATGGTTTTATTTAATTTCCACCAGAACCGGTCAATAGTTTACCTCTGTGCGTTGACGAATCTACTGGCCCTTGCCTATCACCCCACTCTCTGCAAAGTTTGGGGGTAGAAATAAAAGTCTCAAAAGACCCTACATTACCTCTCGAGACCCCTATTGATTGTCGTCAATCAGTTGAGGTCACCTCCAGGAAGCACAAATTCATTCCAAATAAGTCCTTGGAGTAAGTTCTGAGTCATCTAAGGGATAAGGTAACTTTTGTCCCTAATCTTGTACATAAATCGGCTTATGAAATCAAAATTAAAATCAAAAGACAGAGTAAGCAAAACACGCAGGGGGTTAATGACTTGGATTTCAAGAATAAAAGGAATGACATAATTCTTTCAAGGATTACCAAGAATCAACATTAGAACCCTTATAAACCTATCCCCACACTGGTTGTCATCGAGGAAACGATCTCTATTGACGACGCCAATTCTGATGCCACTAGAATAGATTCACCCCAAAACGATTTTTTTTCTAACTTTCCTCCATTTCTAAAGGAGAAAGAGGGATTTTTAGGAATCTAATATGATTTGAAAATGGTTATGGCGCAGGATAAACCATTAAACTCAGATCATACTCGCCCACTACCGAATCTGGAACAAGTATACTGTGAGGATTGTTTTAATTGGATAAAGAGGTATTACTAGGATATCCCTTATCTACAGGATCAGCTAAATCAAGTTATGACTCGTAATTTGGTATTTGAAAGAGAAAAAAAGGATTTGAGAGAAAACATCCAACAATTTTCCCCCATGGCTGGAAAAAGGTTTAGTAGATCGAGGGATATTATTATAAAAAATTCTACCAATTTCAACGATGTTATCAATTTAGAATGATCTCATGTCTCTTTTTCAAAGGTTTAATGGGTAAACATTCTTCTTGGAATTTACGTTTGTTTTTTTTTGTTATAACTGGAATTATTTTTTTTTGTTTTTATTAGACTAGCTACAGAATCATAGATTCGATAGCTTCTATGATTCTGTAGCTTGTCTTTAATTAGTTTATTAGACAACTTTTCTAAATTATTATTATTATTTTTTTTACCAGGTGTGAAGGGGATCAATGTGAAAAGGTTGAAGGAACAAGTAAATAGTTGGAGATGCTCTAAGTTTGTAATTTTCATTTAAAAAAATAGTTTCAAGAATATTTTGATGATGTAATTATTTTGAATAGCTATCACAACAGACCTATTTTTTGGTTACTTTTTAGTAAAGAATTTATTAAAATGGATCTGCCTCTATCTTGTAAGATATGAGAAACAAATAATGGTCTTATTTTAAATACTGGTGCTTGCCCAGAGACACAGACAATTCTTTTGGGACCTGATGATGGACTTATATTTTTGAGAAATATATGGAATGCAATTTACTTTTTGGCTTTAGTCCTTCTATAGACTGTACAATGTGATTATTGGCCTTCATATATTTTCTGGGAATGAAAAAACTTATCTATTATGAATTAGCTTTAGACTGTTCAACACTTATGTTTTCATGTTGTGCTTATCTCTCACATGGTCCATTATTTATTGGTTATTATAATCTCTGTGACTAATCATCTATCTATACATTTTGAATTTACGTCGAATGTTATATTTTTGATAATACCATTTGCTGGAGATTGAAGTTAATTTCATCTTCAACTTTTGAATAATTTAAAGTTACATGAGAAAATTTCATTTGTCTTTCTGTTTATAATTGATCGCTTTCAAAATACAAAAAATTCCTTGAGTTATTTCAGGAAATATCATTCTTGATGGCTCGATGAAGAAGCACCAATTTTTATCGACAAGAATTGAAAGATGTGGGTAAAATTCTCCATCATTTCATCCCTCTTTCACATGAGAGCTTGTTGAAGCAACATATTAATAGAATCGCCTGCTCTGTCATTTTTCTTTTCTTCTGCCATGGATGGTTTCTTGGGTGTGCAAGAGAGATTTTCCTCAAGATAGATGAGCTCGAGACCCAACTTTCTATACTCGGACCTCGTCGGGGACATGCAGTAAAATAAATGATCAAGAGCAACCTACTCTGATACCACTGATCAAGATTATTTTCGGCATGGAATGAGAGCAAATATATAAAAAAAAATGTATAGAGATATATCATATAGACAATAATATAAAAAATATTATCATATGTTTAACAATAAACACAGAGATACAATAATACACAATTTATGTTAATGAGAAAAATTTACAAGACTGTAAACATACAGAGTGAAAGACTCACTAGAATGGTGGCAACTTATCTATAAGAAGAGATGTGATGGCTACTCACATTCAAAAGAATATTATTATTACAATGAGGCTCTAAAGGAATTTTTAACATAAATAAAATCCAAAATCCTAACCCTAGAAGATGAAAGGCCAACAATTTTGTGGACCTCGTTTTGCATAGTTTGGTGTATCAACTGCTCGGGGGCATAACTTTGGCATACGATCTTTGTTTGGGGTATTTGGAAAGGTATCATCGAGGATATTAATTTTTTGGGATCAATAATAGACATTGGTTATCATTGTGGTGTTCGATCTTGAAAAACATTGATTTAGGCCCTCAATATGGCCACAAAAATTTAGGAACCAAAAAACTGCTAGAAATAATAAATTGCCCGAAGACTAATTTGAGCCACTTGGAATAGGTGGGTGGACACCAATATCCACATGTATTAATCCTCACTCCATAAGAATAAATGATATCAAATGCATTGAGTGCCTGAGGGAGAGGGAAAAGTGTTTGCTGAATCTGCATCTTGATGAGCTGTTTGCCTTGCTAAAGAAGTTGCACTGCTTAGCTTGTTTAAGGCTGTCACGAACACGTGGCTGGAAGGGTTGGACTTTTTGAACCAATATAACTAAATGAAATGATTATGTGCAGAAGGAATCCTTGCACTTTGCTTCAATATTGTCGACCTACTTCTGCTGGATAGAAGGTGATGGGATTGAGGCTGCAGTGGTTACGATGTTCTTTTGTTCACATTTTGAACAAACTATGAAGAAGCTAAATTTTGTAGTATGATATGCTACCTTGAAGTACTGTTTAGGTGGGACAATAGTTGGAAATACCTCTAGTATCCTGTAGAAATGATCCCCCAGGGTAAAAATGACACTACGGGGTCGAGACTCATAAATAACATGGCACATCCACATATATGGCTTGCCCAAAAGAACCACACATAAATCCAGTGGGGAAACATAACATAATACCTCATCCTTGAAGGTCTAGATGCCATATGAAAATAAAAATAGATGGATAACACGAAGATGTCTTCCCTGGTGAAGCCACCCGATGTTGTATGGCTACGAGTGTGGGGTTGTTGACAATCCCAACTGTTAGATGACCTTTGATGAGATGAGGTTCTTATGGATTCCACTATCAACAAAGAAATGAAAGGAGGTCCCCTTCACCCACATCTATGAATGAAAGAGGCGCTCCCCCTCCTTAGGATCTGCTGGTTCTTCTTGTTGAATTGTTGTGGTTGCAATAGTAGCAGTGGGGTCTATGTCGATGATATGTCTTCTACCAGTATTTTCTGAATTAGATTCCAAATTAGGTTTTAGATCCTTTTCTTTGATCTCGACCACCAATGACTGTTTTGAACAAGATTCATCGTTGTTATTCCAGGGAATTTTGTGGAAAGCACACCACTTACCAGTTTTCTTCTTCGTCTTCTCGTGACCCTTATTTTCCTGTGGCTTGGAATGGTTTTCGTGAGGCTGTTTGTTAGGGACGTCTTTATCATACTTTGTTTGTTACGGATTTGCAGAAACAATTTTCCGTTTGTTATGGTGCCTAAATTTCTGCTCGATTTTGACAACATATCAATAGGCATCTCCATCGATGAGATGTACAAAAATTCCATTTTAGTTTGGTTGTACCTATGTAGAGCCCCACGGTACTTCAGAACCAAATTCCACCCAGAATATTTGATACCCAGCTCGGTGCTTAAGGTATTAAAGGTGTTGGTGAACTCTGTCACTACTTGGCCCCTCTCTTGACGCAACGTGGTCCATCTCATGTAGTGTTCATCATAGTTACAAACAGGGTAGTATTGTTCCTTGACCGTAACCAAAACAATATCACAAATGGGCTTGGCCCCATATATGTTCGAGTTACTTGACACACACATAGGATTTATTTTTCCTTGTTTATTAGTCATTATTCAGTCTCCTATATTTTAGGAAGAATAGTCATCTAGGGAGAATATTCTCTTCAATTTTCACTTCAGTTTGATCAGTTGAGTGGAGTCTAGATGCAACATTAGTATTGCCACCATCCAACATTGGGATCATCACCAGATAATGCACATTGTCCTTGGAATCATCACCAGAATAGCGCATTACCCATGATTCCATGATATCCTCCTGACTTCACTTTGTTTCAGTCAGTTAACTGAAGACTGATAGACTAGTTAACTTAGATAGGTGGTAGTTCACTCCTGCAACTACCCAAGAGACTAGACTAGGTGGCCATTTACTCCCGTAACTGCTGGTGTGTGTCCATATCACTCTATACCACCACTATGGCACATTGGATTCTCCTCCAGTGCGCATTGGTTGAGTTATGAAGAGTATATCATGTGTAAATTATTCATTATTCAAACGGTTAATGAAAATTCTTCCATTCTTTCTCTCTTTCTTCTTCTTTCTCAATTTCTCTCTGCAAATGTGTGTGTTATTTTATAGCTAGATATATTCTGTGTAGGTTCAACACATTTACATGGTATCAGAGTCGACAAAATTATAAGAAAAAGATACACTGAATTATTTTTGCAGGTACCAAATATTGAAGACAACGAAAAAATGGAATTCCCAAAAGATTCATTCTTACACCGTACAATTAATTTACATTGAAGGAGAGGATAATCATGCATCTTCGAAGCAGAGGATTGTATAGGTTAACCATGAACATGGAAATAGAAAAAACATCATCCATACAAAAATCTAAGTATCTAAATCGAATGGATGAAGCATTCAGAACAATTTTGAATCTCATTTCTCCCGATCTCCTTTTTCACATATCTTCCTGTAAAACCCCCAATTAATATTGGACCACCATGGAAGGAGTATTTGGAAAAAAGGATGAGATGATGGGACACATGCTCGAGGTAGAATTTCTCACATTAGATCCAAAAATCTTTGACAATCTCCAAGATTTATTTACAAAATTTAAGGATTTACTGTCGCAACTCAAGGGTTGCGGGGTTGATAAATCTAAGGAGGAGAAACAAATGGTTCTCACCATTCTCCCCAAACTTGGTATTGAATTCTTATTGTTCGTATCCACATTCCATTCAGTCAAATTCACCTTTGGTTACACCTGGAAGATACCTTCTCTTGAGGAATTTATCGAATCCCTGATACAAGAGAAGACCAAGCTCATCAATATGGGAAAAATCAAAGGCCCAAAGACGCATGCACTTACTGTCCAAGATGGATGTGGTCATCATTATCATAAATCTAAAGATAAATAAAAAAGGAAAGCACATGAAAATCCTAAGAAGGAAGGGTACTCAAAACCCTTCACCGATGCCTTCGGATCCAAAGGTGGAAAGGGAAGAAAAGGGGAGAAATGCACATACTTCAATAAAGGATTCCATCCAAAATCCACATGTATGCAGAAAAAAAATAGATCTAATGATCCAAATACCTCAACAAAACAACATTGAAGATCGCATCCCTGAGGGTGTCAAGAAGAAGAAGCCAAAAGATCAGAATCCAAGGAAAGGCAATTCTAGCCATGCTTTGATTGCCATCAACTCCTCTCCTGATGCTTGGATCATAGATTCAGGAGAATCACATCACATGGCTGCCACAAAAGTATTCTATTCTTCATTGGATGCATGCAAAGGTCCTCATATTCTGATGGAGGACAACTCTCCAGTCGAGGTCACCGACAAAGGAAGGATTGAACTCACCAACAAAAGATTCAAGAATGTGATGCACGTTCCCAAAATTTTCGTCAATATTCTCTCCATGTATCATATGAACACTTCCAGCACCAAAAATAAAGTCAACTCACACCTAATGCAGTGGACATGTATGGTATTCAAACCAATTCTAGGGTTGCTAGCGGTGAGGTAAATCATCAATCTAGATTGTATACATTTTCTAAATTTATTGAACTAGATTTTGCTTTACTGCTTACCCATGCTGATGAAAGCAGTAGGATATGGCACAGAAGGTTCGAGAAATTAAATTTCATATATATGCAACAAATTAGAAAGAAAGGATTGGTTGATGGTCTACCAAACATCCATTTCTCCAAAGTAATCTGTGAGGGTTGTGTTCTTGGAAAACACCCTCAAGAGAAATTCGACAAAGGAAGAATCAAAGAGTTTCCTATCCTTTAGATATGATCCATAGTGACCTTATGCATCATTTTATGTATCCATAAATCATCAAAGAAAGGTACGTGATCATTTTTGTTGATGATTTTTGACGCTTCACATGGATTTTCTTTCTTAGGCAGAAATCAAAGGCCTTTCAACACCTCAAAGATTTCAAAGCCCTAGTTGAGACACAGTCAGGAAAGAAAATCAAAATCCTCTGAACTGGTAACATGGGAGAGTATGCCAACCATGATATCCATAATATTTTTCATGAGGCATGGATTCAGTTTGAAGAACATAGTTCCCTATAGTCCACAACAAAATAGAGTTGTTGAGTGGAAAAACAGATCTCTAAAAGAGATGGCATCTTGCATGCTACATGCAAAGTCACTTCCACATATATTATGGGCCGAAGCACTTAATTGTGAAAACTACATCCAAAATATATCTCCCCATATATTTTTCAAGGATAAGACTCCCTATGAGGCTTGGAGCAGCCTCAAACTGAAAGTGACCCACTTTCGTATTTTCAGTTCACGTGCATCGACCCAGATTCCCTCTGAAAAGAGGAAGGCACTTGATCCACAGAGAAATGAGTGTCTTTTTGTTGGATACCCTGCTGGTGTGAAGGGATACAAAGTCATTGATCTTTCCTCGAACCAGTTCATCATTGAGCATAATGTCCAATTTGAGGAAAGTATCTCACATGTACCTCAACAACCGCATGCAAACATCTTTGTTCTTCCACCTGTCAAAGATGATGAGCATGCACATGGAGGATCTTATTTAGATGAGATTTCTGATTTAGAGGATTCAGATGATCGAGATACAGAGTCAATACAATCAGATTCAGAGTCAGGGCATCTAGATGCAGATGCAGAGCCATAGCAGAGGCCCAAGTGGGCCTAGACTACTCTTCAGGATGCAGGGGATGTTGATGATGATCCAGTCGACACTAGGAGGAATCGATATGATTTCAAGGAGCCTCCTATTGCACTCACTATCATTGAACCATTTCCACCCAAACATATTTTCTTAGTTAAGTCTTTAGATCCACAATATTATGGCGAGGCTGCTGGAAATCCCTTTTGGGAATCTGCCATGTATGAGGAGTACAACTCTCTCCTTGAGAACAAAACTTGGGACCTGGTTCCCCTTCCTTCTGGAAGGAAACTTGTCAGGTGAAGATGGGTCTACAAGACCAAGAGAATAACATATGGACAGATTAGCAGATACAAAGCTAGGATTGTTGAGAAAGGATTTCAGCAGGTGCATGGCATTGACTATGATGATACCTTCACTCCAGTAGAAAATATGGATTCCATACATTTGGCACTTTCCATTGCGGAAATGAAGGGATGGGAAGTCCATCAGATGGATGTGAACAATGCATTTCTTCATGAAAATCTCTTTGAGGAGATCTATATGGAGTATCCCAAAGGATTTATGTAGGATTCATCTTTGGTCTGTTGACTGAAAAAATCTTTTTATGGACTCAAGCAGGCTCTGAGGGCATGGTATGCCAAGATAGACTCCTACCTGTTTTCACATAACTTTGTACGTTGTAAATCAGACCCGAATGTTTACATGCTCAGGATGACAAATTCACTTCTACTCTTAGTTCTATATGTTGATGATTTGTTGATCATTGATCGCGCGACTTCAACGATTGCTGTAGAAAAGAGGATTCTACATGACAGGTTCTTGATGACAGACATGGGTCTGTGACATTTCTTCCTTGTAATCTATATTAGTTAGGGTGCATCAGGCATCAAACTGTCTCAGGCCAAGTATGCACGAGATCTCCTTGAGATATTTCACATGACATAATGCGAGTCTGCTCCAACTCCTTTCCTATCAAGATTCAAACTCGAGGATGGCAAGGACACTCCACTAGTTGAAAAAACACTGTATAGACAACAAGTGGGGATCTTGTTGTATCTCACACACTCCAGACTAGAGATCTCCTATGTAGTTGGCGCAGTTTCCAAGTTCATGCAGGAGCCACATGAGATACACTACAAGGTTACAAAGCATATCCTTCGATACGTATAGGGAATCATAACCTTTGGGATTCATTATGAAACAAAATCTACATTGGATCTCATCGGGTTCACTGATTCTGATTGGGCTGGTGATAGCATTGATCACAAGTACATAGCTAGTTACTCACTTAGTCTTGGTTCTGGGCCTATCTGTTGGTCAAGAAAGAAGCAGGTTGTTATTTCTATATCTTAAACTAAGGCAGAGTAAAAAGGGGTAGTTAACATAACCATTCAAGCTATGTGGATACAACATTTTCTCACTGATTTGGGCATTCAGTTTCATCGACCGATCATCATCTGGTGTGACAACTAGAGCACTCTGAAATTCTGCAAAGATCCAGTTCATAGGTAGTTGATGAAGAACATAGAGATCCACATGCACTACATCCAAGACTTAGAACACGAGGGGATCATAGACCTTCAATTCAGTCCTTCAACAAAATAGACCGCAGACATATTCACCAAGACCTTCACTAAGAAGAAATTTCATTCTCTGCGTATTCGACTTGGAGTGAAGGACACAATTTCCTAGCAACTGTCAGTTCTTATTTTTACATACATTGTACCTTGAGGGGGGGGTTTCCCATGAGGCTTTCCCTCTTTCCTCACTTTATTTCAGTGTATCTTTTGTATTTGGGTACCTAACATGGCCTCGTTTCTGGGACCCATTCTTTATTTTCACCATAGTGATGTTCAGGGGGGGTGTTGGAGTTACTTCACACACACCTATGATTTATTTTTCCTAAGGTTTTTCCTTGTTTATTAGTCATTATTCAGTCTCCTATATTTTAGGAAGAATATTCCTCTAGGGAGAATATTCTCTTCAGTTTGATTAGTTGAGTGGAGTCTAGATGCTACATTGGTATTGTCACCATGCAACATTGGGATCATCACCATCTAATGCGCATTGTCCTTGGGATCATCACTAGACTAGCACATTACCCATGATTCCCTAATATCCTCCTCACTTCACTATGTTTTAGTCAGTTAACTAAAGACTGATAGAATAGTTAACTCATCTAGGTGGAAATTCACTACCGCAACTGCTCGAGAGACTAGACTAGGTGGAATTTTACTCCCGTAACTGCTGGTTGTTAGGACCACACAATGTACCCTTTTTGCCCATACTTTTTGCCATTGTTATACCCTTCATCACCTGTATTTAGACTTATACTATCATTTCACCTGATCATTCCAAGGTACACAACGTCCTTTCTCATTACTACACGTTT
>ML862307.1:17288-40904 GCA_009831015.1 Picea engelmannii
GCTTTCCTGTGATTTAATTCAGAGCTTCAGTCTACTCCAACAAGTATAGATAGAATGATTTTCTTTACTACAACACTAAGTTCTTTTGGAATTGAGCATATATAGTGCGTGGCTATCTTTGAAACAAAAGACTTCCCTGGGTTCATAATTTATGTTTCACTTGGTTGTTTGAAATTAATTAAGCAATTATAGTGACCAACACTGGTGTGTGTCTAGATCACTCAAGACCACCACTATGGCACATTGGCTTCTCCTCTAGTGCACATTGGTTGAGTTATACATAGTATATCATGTGTAAATTATTCATTATTCAAATGGTTAATGATAATTCTTCCACTATTTCTCTCTTGCTTCTTCTTTCTCAATTTATCTCTACAAATGTGTGTGTTATTTTCTAGCTAGATCTATTTTGTGTAGGTTCAACAAATTTACAATATATTCCAAACTTTGTGGAAATTTTCTCACAGGAAGTTTCTCACCAATTTTTGACATGAGTGATAGATTTAAGGAGTGCGAAGGTGATCTTTTCCCTATCAGAAAAATTTTGAATAGAGAAATAACCTTCTAGATTATTTAACCATTTTTCTAGGGCATCTGCATCTATCTGTCCTTCAAATATGAGAATATCAAAATTAAATTGTACCTTGAAAGGAGAAGTGCCTCCAAAGTGGCCTCTTGATGAATATGCACCGATTTTTATTGATAGGTTTTGAAAGATGTGGGTAAAATTCTCCATCATTTCGTCCCTCTGTCGCGTGAGAGATTGATCAAGAAACAGTTTAATAGAATTGTCTGCTCTGTTGTTTTATTTTCTTCCGGCATGGAGGGTTTCTCGGGTGTGCGAGAGTGTTTTTACTCAAGAGAGACGAGCTCAAGACCCAACTTTCTATACTCAGACCTCGTCGGGGACATGCACTGATAAAAATGATCAAGAGCATCCGGCTCTGATACCACTGATCCAGATTATTTTCGACATGAAATGAGAGAAAATATAGAATAACGAAATTTAAAGAGATATATCAGATATCCAATAATATAACAAATATTTTTCAGATATATAACCATAAACATAGAGATACAATAATACACATTTTCTATTAATGAGAGAAATGTACAAGACTGTAAAAATACAGAGTGAAAGACTTGCTAGAATGGTGGCAGCTTATCTCTGAGAAGAGATGTGGAAGCTACTCATATTCACAAGAAGATGATTATTAAAATGAGGCTGTAAAGGCCTTTTAAACCTAAATAAAATCCAAAACCCTAACCCCAGAAGATGAAAGACCAACAATTTTGTGGACCCCATTTTGGGTAGTTTGGTGTATCAACTCCCCAGGGGCGTAACTTTGGAATACAATCTTCGTTTGGGGCACACGATAGCTCGTTGGAAGGTATAGTAGAGGAGATTCATTTTGGGGGATCAATCATAGCCATTAGATATCATTGAGGTGATATATCCTGAAAAACCTTTATTTAGGCCCTTAATATGGCCCCAGAAATTTAGGAACCGAAAACTACTAAAAATAGTAAATTGGCAGAAGATTGTTTTGAGCCAGTTGGAATAGGTGGGTGTCCACCGATATCCGTCTGGATTAATCCTCCCTCCTTAGGAAGAAATGGTATCCATTACGTTGAGTTCCCGAGGGAGAGGGAAAATAGTTTGCTGAATCTGCATCTTGATGCGCTGCTTGCCTTGCTGGAGAAATTGAGCTGCTTAGCTTGTTGAAGGCTGTCACGAATCTATGGCTGGAAGGGTTGGAACTTTTGAACCAGTCTGGCTACATGAGATGATTGTGTGTGGAAGTAATACTTNTCTCTTTTCTTCAATCTCGTTGACCTGCTTCTATTGGATAGAAGGTGCTTGGATTGAGGCTGTAGTGGTTGCGATGTTCTTCTGTTCACATTTTGAACAGACTGTGAAGAAGCTAAATTTTGTAGTATGAGACACTACCTTGTAGTACTGTTTAGGTGGGAAAGTAGTTGGAACTATCTCTAGTATTTTGTATAGATGACCCCTAAGAGTAAAAATGACACTACGGGGTTGAGATTCATAAATAACATGGCACTTCCACATACATGGATTTCCAAAAAGAACCTCACAGACATCCATAGGGGAAACATCACATAATATGTCTTCCTTGAAGGGTTGCATGCCATATGACAATCGAAATTGTTGGATAACACAAATATGTCATCCCTGGAGAAGCCACCCGATGTTGTATGGCTACGAGTGTGGTGTTTTCGACAATCCCAATTTTTCGATGACCTTTGATGAGATGAGGTTCTTCTAGATTCTTCTATCAATAATGAAATGAAATGGGGTCCCCTTTATCCACATCTATGAATGAAATAGGTTCCCCCCCTCCTCAGGATCTACTGGTTCTTCTTGTTGAATTGTTGTGGTCGTGACATTATCTAGAGGAAAATTTATCCCAACAACTTTCCCACCAATGTTTGACATAGGGGAGAGCTTTAAGGAGTGCGAAGGTGATATTTTCCCTACCTAAAAAATTGTTAACAGAGAAATAACCTTCTAGCAGTTTTAACCATTTTTCTAGGGCATCTGCATCTATCTGTCCTTCAAATATGGAAATATCAAAATTAAATTGTACCTTGAAAGGAGAGGTGCCTCCAAAGTGGTCGCTTGATGAAGAAGCCCTGGTTGTTATTGGAAGGCATTAAAGGATGTGGGAAAAATTCTCCAACATTTCGTCCCTCTGTTGCGTGAAAGCTTGCTCAAGCAACAGATTAATATAATCATATGCTCTATTGTTTTTATTTTCTTTCACCATGGAGGGTTTCTTAGGTGTGAGAGAGAGATTTTCCTTAGGAGAGACAATATTGACACCCAACTTGATATACTCGGACCTCATCGGGGACATGCACTGGAAAAACGATCAAGAGCAGCCTGCTCTGATACCACTGATCCAGATTATTTTCGGCACAATCTTAGAGAGAAGATATAATAATGAAATGTACAAAGATATATCAAATATCCAATAATATAACAGATATTTATCAGAGATATAACTATAAACACAGAGATACAATATTAATACACAATTTCTATTAATGAGCGAAATGTACAAGACTGTAAAAATACAGAGTAAAAGACTCGCTAGAATACTGACAACTTATCTTTGAGAAGAGATGTGACAGCTACTCACATTCGAAAGAATATGATTATTAAAATGAGGCTATAAAGGAATTTTTAACATAAGGAAAACCCAAAACCCTAACCCTGGAAGATGAAAAAACAATAGTTTTGTGGACCTCGTCTTGGGTAGTTTGGTGTATCAACTTCCCGAGGGTGTAACTTTGGCATACAATCTCCATTTGGGGCGCACAATAGATCGTTGGAAAGGTATATTTGAGGAGATTTATTTTTGGGTCTCAATAATATCCCTTAGCCATGATGGAAGCAATCGATAACAAAAAACGTTCGTTTAGGCCCTCAAAATGGCCCCAGAAGTTTAGGAACTGAAAAACTACTAAAAATAGTAAATTTCCAGAAGACTGCTTTGAGCCAGATGGAATAGGTGGGTGGAAACTGATATCCACTTGGATAAATGATTCCTCCTTAGGAAACAATGGTCTCCATTGCGTTGAGTGCCCAGGGGAGAGGGAAAATTATTTTTTTAATTTGCATCTTGATGGGCTGCTTGCCTTGCCAGAGAAGTTGCGTTCCTTAGCTTGTTGAAGGTTGTCACGAAACTATGGCTGGAAAAGTTGGACATGTTGAAACATTCAGGCTACATGAGATGAATGTGTGCAAAAGGAATTCTTTCTCTTTGCTTCAATCTTGTTGAACTTCTTCTGCTGGATAGAAGGTGCTTGGACTGAGGCTGTAGTGGTTGCAGTGTTCTATTGTTCACCTTTTGAAGAGGCTATGAAGAAGATGATTTTTTCAGTATGAGATATTTTCAGTATGAGATACTATCTTGCGGCACTTTTTATGTGGAACAATAGTTGGAACTACCTCTGGTATCCTGTAGTGATAACCCCCTAGAGTAAAAATGACAATAAGAGGTCGAGACTCATAAATAACATGACACTTCCACATATATGGCTGGCCCAAAATAACATCACAAACATCCAATGGTGAAACATCACATAATACCTCATCCTTGAAGGGATGGATGTCATATGAAAATGGACACTATTGGATGACACAAAGATATCGTTCCTGGCGAAGCCACTAGATATTCTATGGCTATGGGTGTGGTGTTTTAAAATATCCTAACTTTTTGATGAACTCTATTGAGATGAGGTTCTTTTGGCTTTCTCTATCAACAATGAAATGCAATGGGGTCCCCTTCACCCACATCTATGAATGAAATAGGTGCTCCCCCTCCTCGGGATTCATTGGTTTTTTTTGGTTTAATTGTTGAGGTTGCGACAATAGCAGTGGGGTTTGCGTCGATGATCTGTCTTATACCAGTATTTTCTTAATCAGATTCCAAATCAAAGTTCATCTCCTTGTCTTTGATCTTGGCCACCAATGAATTTTTTGAGCAACATTCATCAGTGTTGTGCTAGGGGATTTTAGGGAAATCACACCACTTTCTAGTGTCCTTCTTAATCTTCCTGTGACCCTTCTTTTCCTGTGGCTTGGACTAGTTTTCATTAGGCTGTTTGTTAGGACCGTATTTATAATACTTTGTTTGTTGCGGATTTGCAGAACTGAACTCCCATTTGTTTTGGTTCCTAAATTTCCTCTCGATTTTGACAACATAATTATAGGCAATTCCCAACGATGAGATTTCCAGAAACTCCATTTTAGTTTGGATGTACTTGTGTAGAGCCCCATAGTATTTCAGAACCAAATGTCGCTCAAAATATTTGATACCAAGATTGGTGCGCACGGTATGAAAGGTGTTGGTAAACTCCGACACTGCTTCTCTTGACGCAGTGTAGTCCATCTCATGTAATGGTCATCACAGTTACCAACAAGGTAATATTGTTCCTTGACCGCATCGACAAAAAAATCAAAAGTGGGCTCGACCCCTATATATTCTAGATTCCTCTGTGGAATGTTTCTCCCAATAATTTTCTCACTAATGTTTGACATGGGAGAGATATTTAAGGAGTGCGAAGGTGATCTTTTCCCCGTCAAAAAAATTGTGAACAGAGAAATAACCTTCTAGCAGATTTAACCATTTTTCCAGGGCATTTGCATCTATTTGTCCTTCAAATATGGGAATATCAAAATTAACTTGTACCTTGAAAGGCACGGTGCCTCCAAAGTGGCCACTTGATGAAGACACATCGATTTTTATCACCAAGTGTTGAAGTATGTAGGTAAAATTCTCCATCATTTCATCCCTCTGTCGTGTGAGAGCTTGCTTAAGAGACAAATTAATAGAATCACCTGCATTGTCATTTTTATTTTTTTCCACCATGAAGGGTTTATTAGGTGTGAGAGAGTGATATTCCTTAATGGAGACAAGCTGGAGACCCAACTTGCTATACTAAGACCTCGTCGAGGACATGCACTGAAAAAATTATCAAGAGAAACCTGCTCTGATACCACTGATCCAGATTATTTTCATCACGAAATAAGAGAAGAGATATAATAAAAAAAATGTGTAGAATTATATCAGATATCAAATAACATAACATATATTTATTAGAGATATAACCATAAACACAAAAACACAATAATACACAATTTCTATTAATGAGTGAAATGTACAAGACTATAAAAATACAGAGTGAAAGACTCATTGGAATGGTAGCATCTTATCTTTGAGAATAGATGTGATGGCTACTCACATTCGTAAGAAGATGATTATTACAATGAGGCTCTAAAGGAATTTTTAACATAAAAAAAATAAAAACCTTAACCGTGAAATATGAAAAACCAACAATTTTGTGGACCCCATTTCAGGTAGTTTGGTGTATCAACTTCCCGGGGCGTAACTTTGGCATACGATCTCCGTTTGGGGTGCATGATAGCTCATTGGAAAGGTAGAACTGAGGCGATTCATTTTGAGGGTTCAATCATAACCTTCTAGTATCAAAGAGGTGACTGGTCCCAAAAACCTACATTTAGGCCCTCAAAATGACCCTGAAAGTTTAGGAATCGAAGAACTCCTTAAAATAGTAAATTGTCAGAAGACTGATTTGAGCCAGTTGGAATAGGTGGGTGGCCACCAATAACCACCTGGATCAATCCTCCCTCCTTAGGAAGCAATGGTATCCATTTCGTTGAGTGCCTAAAGGAGAGGGAAAAACATTTGTTGAATCTGCATCTTGATGAGTTGCTTTCCTTGCTAGAGAAGTTGCACTACTTAGCTTGTTGAAGGCTGTCATGAACCTGTGGTTGGAAGGGTTGGACCTTTTGAACCAGTCTGGATACATGAGATGACCATGTGAGGAAGGAATCCTTGAGTTTTTCTTCAATCTTTTTGACCTACTTCTGTTGGATACAAGGTGCTTGGACTGAGGCTACAATGTTCTTTTGTTCACCTTTTGAATAGACTGTGAAGAAGATGAATTTTGTTGTATGAGATACTACCTTGTGGTGTTGTTTAGGTCAATACTCATAAATAACATGGTGCTTCCACATATATGGCTGGCCAAAAACAACATCGTAGACATATAGTGCAGAAATATCACATAATACCTCATCCTTATGGGCTGGATGCCATATGAAAATTGACACTGCTGGCTGACATGAATATCTCATCCCTTGCGAAGCCACCCAATGTTGTATGGCTGCAGGTGTGGTGTTGTCGAAAATCCAAAATATTTGACAACCTATTTTGAGATGAGTTTCTTCTGGCTTCCGCTATCAATAATGAAATGCAACGGGGTCCCCTTCACCCACATTTGTGAATGAAAGAGGCACTTCCCATCCTCGGGATCTGTAGGTTCTTTTGGTTGAATTGTTGTGGCTGTGATAATAGCTATGGGGTATGTGTCAATCATATGTCTTCTACCAGTATTTTTTGAATCATATTCTGAATCAGGGTTTGGCTCCTTGTCTTTGATATCAACCACCAATGATGTTTTTGAGTGACATTGATCAGTGTTGTGCCAGAGGATTTTGTGAAAATCACACCACTTTCCAGCGTCCTTCTTCATCTTCCTATGACCCTTCTTTTCGTGTGGCTTAGAATAGTTATAGGGAGGATATTTGTTAGGGAAATGTTTATCATACTTTGGTTGTTGCAGATTTACAAACACGAACTCATGTTTGTTCTGGTGACTAAATTTCTGCTCGATTTTGACAACACATCGATAGAAAGTTCCCAACGATGAGATGTCCAAAAATTCCATTTCAGTTTGGATGTACCTGTGTAGATCCCCATGGTATTTCATAACCAAATGATGCTCAGAATATTTGATACCCATCTTGGTGCAAAAGGTATGAAAGGTGTTGGTGAAATCTGACACTGCTTGGCCCCTCTCTTGAGGCAACATGGTCCATCTCATGTACCAATCATCATAGTTACCAACAAGGTAATATTGTTTCTTGACCGTATCCACAAAATAATCCCAAGTGGGCTCAACCTCATATATTCTGGACTTCTCTATGGAAATTTTCTCCTAGTAAGTTTCCAACAATTGTTTGACATGGGGGAGAGATTTTAGGAGTGCGAAGGTGATTTTTTACTCGTCGGAAAAATTGTGAACAAAGAAATAACCTTCTAGCATATTTTACCATTTTTCTAGGGCATCTGCATCTATTTGTCCTTCAAAAATGGGAATATCAAAATTAAATTGTACCTTGAAAGGTGAGGTGCCTCCAAAGTGGCCACTTGATAAAGATACGTTGGCTTTTATCGACAAACATTGAAGGATGTGGGAAAAATTATCCATCATTTCGTCCATCTGTCACATGAGAGCTTTCTCAAGAAACATATTAATATAATCGTATGATTTGCTGTTTTTATTTTCTTCCGCCATGGAGGGTTTCTTGCGTGTGAAAGAGTGATTGTCCTCAAGAGAGACAATCTTGAGACCCAAATTTCTATACTCAAACCTCGTCGGGGACATGCAATGATTTTTTTATCAAGAGCAGCCTTCTCTGATACCACTGATCTAGATTATTTTTGGCATGAAATGAGAGTAGAGATATAATACCAAAATGTACAGAGATATATCGGATATCCAATAAAATAACAAATATTTATCAGATATATAACCATGAACATAGAGATACAGTGATACACAATTTCTATTAATGAGTGAAATGTACAATAATTTAAAAATACAGAGTAAAAGACTCCCTAGAACCTTTGAAAACTTATATATGAGAAGAGATGTGTCGGATAATCACATTCACAAGAATATGATTATTACAATGAGGCTATAAAGGCCTTTTTAACATAAATAAAATCCAAAACCATAACCCGAGAAGATGAAAATCCAACAGTTTTGTGGACTCTGTTTTGGGTAGTTTGGTGTATCAATTTCCCTCGGGCGTAACTTTGGCATACGATCTTCATTTAGGGAGGGTACATGATAGCTCGTTGGAAAGGTATCATCAGGAAGATTCATTTTGGGGGTTCAATCATATCATTTGGATATCATAGAGGAGGTCGATCTCGAAAAACCTTCATTTAGTCGCTCAATATGGCCCCAAAAGTTTAAGAACCAAAAGTCTACTAAAAATAGTAAATTGACAGAAGATTGTTTTTAGTGAGTTTGAATAGGTGGGTGGCCACATATATACACATGGATCAATCATCCCTCCTTAGGAAGAAATGGTATCCTTTGCATTGATTTCTCAGGGGAGAGGGAAAAGTGTTTGCTAAATTTGTATCTTGATGAGTTGCTTGTCTTGCTGGAGAATTTGTGTTGTTTAGCTTCTTGAAGGATGTCACGAACCTATAGATGGAAGTGTTGGAACTTTTGAAACAGTCTAAATACATGATATGACTATGTGCGGAAGGAATACTTGCACATTTCTTCAATCTTGTCGACCTGCTTCTACTGGATAGAAGGTGCTTGGACTGAGGCTGCAATGGTTGCGATGTTCTTATGTTCACCTTTTGAATAGATTGTGAAGAAGATGAATTTTGTAGTTTGAGATAATACCTTGCGAATTTTTTTAGGTGGAACAATAGTTGGAAATACCTATGGTATACTGTAGAGATGACCCCTAGAGTAAAAATGACACTACAGGGTCAAGACTCATAAATAACATGGCACTTCCACATATATGGCTAGCCCAAAATAAAATCACATGCATCCAATGGGGAAACATCAAATAATACCTTATCCTCGAAGGGATGGCTATCGTGTGACAATCGACATTGTTGGATGACACGAAGATCTCGTCCCTAGAAAATCCACCCGATGTTGTATGGTTGGGGGTGTGGTGTTGTCGAAAATCCCAACTGTTTGACGACCTCTACTGAGATGAGGTTCTTCTAGATTCCTCTATCAACAATGAAATGTAACGGGGTCCCCTTCACGTACATCTGTGAATGAAAGAGGTGCTCCACTCCTTAGGATCTACTAGTTCTTCTGGTGTAATTGTTGTGTTCACGACAATAGCAGTGGAGTTTGCATCGATGACATGTATTCTACCAATATTTTCTGAATCATATTCTGAATCAGGGTTCGTCTCTTTATATTTGATCGTGACCACCAATGAATATTTTGAGAGAAATTCATCGGTTTTGTGCCAAGGTATTTTGTGGAAATCGAACCACTTTCCAGTGTCCTTCTTCATCTTCCCATGACCCTTCTTTTAATGTGGCTTGGACTGGTTTTCAGGAGGATGTTTGTTAGGGCCTTCTTTATCATACTTTGGTTGTTTTGGATTTGGAGACCTAAAGTGATATTTGTTCTGGTGCCTACATTTCTGTTCGATTTTGACATCATATCGATAAGTAGCTCCCAACGATGAGATGTCCAGAAAATCCATTTCAGTTTGGATGTACCTGTGTATAGCCCCATGGTGTTTCAGAACCAAATTTCACTCAAAATATTTGATATCCAGCTTGGTGCACAAGGAATGAAAGGTGTTGGTGAAATACAACACTGATTGAACCCTCTCTTGATGCAATTTGGTCCATCTCATGCACTGGTCATCACATTTACCAACAGGGTAATATTGTTCCTTGATCGCATCCACAAAAAAATCCCAAGTGGGCTCAACCCGATATATTCCAGAATCCTCTATGGAACTTTTCTCCCAGTAAGTTTCCCACTAATGTTTGACATGGGGGAGTGCTTTAAGGAGTGTGAAGGTGATTTTTTCCTTGTCGGAAAAATTGTGAACAAAGAAATAACCTTTTGGTAGATTTAACCATATTTCTAGGGCATCTGCATCTATCTATCCTTCAAATACGGGAATATCAAAATTAACTTGTACATTGAAAAGTGAGGTGCCTCCAAAGTGACTGCTTGATGAATATGCATCAGTTGTTATCCATGGGTGTTGAAGGATGTGGGGAAAATTATCCATCATTTCATCCCTTTGTCGCGTGAGAGATTGCTCAAGAAACACATTAATAGAATCATCTACTCTATCGTTTTTATTTTCTTCTTCCATGGAGGGTTTCTTGGGTGTGCGGGAGAAATTTTACTCAAGAGAGACAAGATCAAGACCCAAATTTCTATACTCCGACCTCGTTGGGGACATGCACTAAAGAAAATTATCAAGAGTAGCTTACTCTGATACCACTGGTCCAGATTATTTTCAGCACAAAATGAGAGGAGATATAATAAAAAATTGTACAACTATATATCAGATATCCAATAATATAAAAAATATTTGTCCGAGATACAACCATAAACACATAGATACAGTAATACACAATTTATATTAACGAGAGAAATGTACAAGACTGTAAAAATATAGAGTGAAAGACTCACTAGAATGGTGGAAACTTATCTCTGAGAAGAGATGTGATGACTACCCACATTTGCAAGAATATGATTATTACAATGAGGCTCTAAAGAAATTTTTAACATAAATAAAATCCAAAACCCTGACCTTGGAAGATGAAAAGCCAACAAATTTTTGGAACTCGTTTTGGGTAGTTTGGTGTATCAACTTCCCGAGGGTGTAACTCTGGCATACGATCTGTGTTTGGGGAAAACGATAGCTTGTTGGAAAGGTATCATCGAGGAGATCCATTTTGAGGGCTCAATTAGAGACTTAAACTCTCATTTAGGTACTCGAGCCTGAAAAACCTTCATTTAGGCCATGAAAATGGCCCCAAAAGTTTAGGAACCGAAAAAATGTTAAAAATAGTAAATTGCCAGAAAACTATTTTGAGCTAGTTGGAATAGGTGGGTGGCCACTGACATCAACTTGGATAAATACTCCCTCCTTAGGAAGAAATTTTCTCCATTGCGTTGAGTGCCCGGGGGAGAGGGAAAAACATTTGTTGAATCTACATCTTGATGAGCTAGTTTCCTTGATGGAGAAGTTGCGTTGCTTAGCTTGTTGAATTTTTTCATGAACCTATGGCTAAAAGGGTTGGACCTTTTGAACCAGTATGGATACATGATATGAATATGTGCACAAGGAATTATTACACTTTGATTCAATCTATTTTACCTTCTTCTGTTGGATTGAAGGCTCTTGGACTGAGGCTACAGTGGTTGCGGTGTTCTTTTGTTCACCTTTTGAACAAAATGTGAAAAAGTTGAATTTTGTAGTATGAGATACTACCTTGCGACACTATTTAGGCAGGGAATTAGTTGGAAAAACCTCTGGTATCCTGTAGAGATGTGTCCCCAAAGTAACAATGAAACTATGGGGTCGAGACTCATAAATAACATGGGGCTTCCACATATATGACTAGCCCAAAAGAACATCAGAGACATCCAGTGGGGAAACATCACATAATACCTCATCCTTGAAGGGATGGATTTTGTATGACAATCGAAAATGCTAGCTGACACAAAGATCTCATCCCTAGTAAAGCCACCTGATGTTGTATGGCTATGGGTCTGGTGTTTTCGACAATCCCAACTGTTTCATGACCTATGATGATATGAGGTTCTCTTGGCTTTCATTATCAATAATGAAATGCAATGGGGTCCCCTTCACCCACATATATGAATGAAAGAGGCACTCCCCCTGCTCTGGATCTACTAGTTCTTCTAGTTGAATTGTTGCGGTCGTGACAATAGCAGTGAGGTCTGCGTCAATGATCTATCTTCTACCAATATTTTCTGAATCAGATTCTGAATCAGGGTTCAGATCCTTGTCTTTGATCTCGACCATCGATGACTATTTTTAGCAACATTCGTTGGTGTTGTACCAGGGGATTTTGTGGAAATCACACGACTTTACAGTGTCCTTCTTCATCTTCCCATGGCCCTTCTTTTCCTTTGGCTTGGGCTGGTTTTTGGGAGGATTTTTGTTAAGGACTTCTTTATCATACTTTGGTTGTTGTGGATTTGGGGAACCAAACTCCCATTTGTTCTAGTTCCTAAATTTCTACTCGATTTTGACAACATATCAATAGGCATCTCCCAACTATGAGATGTCCATAAACTCCATTTCAGTTTAGATGTACCTATGTAGAGCCCCACGGTATTTCAGAATAAAATGCTGCTCAGAATCATTAATACCCAACTTGGTGTGTGAGGTATGAAAGGTGTTGGTGAACTTCGACATTTCTTGTCCCCTCTCTTTACGCAGCGTGGTCTATCTCATGTACTAGTCATCATAGTTACCCATGGGGTAATATTGTTCCTTGACTGCATCCACAAAAAATCCCCAAGTGGGCTCGGCCCCATATATTCTATACTCCTCTATGGAAATTTGATCCAAGTAATTTTCCCACCAATGTTTGACATGGGGGAGAGCCTTGAGGAGTGCGAAGGTGATCTTTTCCTTTTAGAAAAAATTATGAACTTAGAAATAACCTTCTAGCATATTTAACCATTTTTCTAGGGCATCTTCATAGATCTATCCTTCAAATACGAGAATATCAAAATTAACTTGTACCTTGAAAGGCAAGGAGCCTCCAAAGTGGTCATTTGATGAATATGCATCAGTTTTTATTGGCAGGCGTTGAAGGATGTGTAAAAAATTCTCCATTATTTCATCCCTCTGTTGCATGAGAGCTTTCTCAAGCATTAGATTAATAGAATTTTCTGCTCTGTTTTTTTTATTTTCTTCCACCATGGAGGTTTTATTGGGTATGCGAGAGTGATTGTCCTTAAGAGAGACAATATTGAGACCCAAATTGATATACTCGAACCTTGTCAGGAACATGCACTGATAAAAATGATCAAGAGCAACCTGCTCTGATACCACTGATCAAAATTATTTTTGGCATGAAATGAGAGGGGAGATATAATAACATAATGTACAAAGATATATCATATATCCAATAATATAACATATATTTCTCAGAGATATAACCATAAACACAGAGATAGATTAATACACAATTTATATTAATGAGGGAAATGTAAAAGACTGTAAAAATACAGAGTGAAAGACTTGCTAGAATGGTGGCATATTATCTCTGTGAAGAGATGTGACGGATACTAACATTTGCAAGAATATGATTATTACAATGAGGCTCTAAAGGCATTTTTAACATAAATAAAATCCAAAACCCTAACCCCGGAAGATGAAAATCCAATAGTTTTGTGGACCTCGTTCTAGGTACTTTGGTGTATCAACTTCCTGGGTTCACAACTTTGGCATACAATCTCCATTTGGGGTGCACGATAGCTCCCTAGAAATATATATTTGAGGAGATTAATTTTGGGGGCTCAATCATAGCCTTTAATTATAATTAAGGTGATCAATCCCAATAAACCTTCATTTAGGCCCTCAAAATGGCCTCAGATGTTTAGGAATCGAAAAACTGCTAAAAATAGTAAATTGCTATAAGACTGTTTTGAACCAGTTGGAATAGGTGGATGGACACGAATATACACCTAGACCAATCCTCCCTCCTTATGAAGCAATGGTATCCATTGTGTTGAGTTCCCGAGGGAGAGGGAAACGTGTTTGCTGAATCTGCATCTTGATGAGCTTCTTGCCTTTCTAGAGAAGTTACCCTGCTTAGCTTGTTGAAGGATGTGACGAACCTGTGGCTGGAAGGGTTGGAACTTTTGAACCAGTTTTGATACATGAGATGACTATGTGTGGAAGGAATCCTTGTGATTTGATTCAATATTGTCAACCTACTTCTGTTGGATAGAAGGTGCTTGGACTGAGGCTGCAGTGGTTGCAGTGTCCTTTTGTTCACCTTTTGAATAGATTGTGAAGAAGCTGAATTTTGTAGTATGAGATACTACATTATGGCTCTGTTTGGGTGGGATAGTAGTTGGAACTACCTCAGGTATCCTATAGAGATGACCCCCCATATTAAAATTGACACTATGGGGTTGAGACTCATAAATAACATGGCACTTCCACATATATGGCTGGCTCAAAATCACATCACAGACATCCAGTGGGGAAGCATCACATAATACCTCATCCTTGAAGGGTTGGATGTCATATGACAATCGAAACTGGTGGCTGACACGAAGATCTTGTCTTTATCGTAATTTAGTTATTGTGGATTTGCAGACTAGAACTCCTGTTTGTTATGATGCCTAAATTTCTGCTCGATTTTGAAAACATATCGATAGGCATCTCCCAATGATGAGATGTCCAGAAACACCATTTCAGTTTGGATGTACTTGTGTAGAGACCCACAGTATTTCAAAACCAAATTCCCCTCACAATATTTGATGTCCATCTTGGTGCGCAAGGTATGAAAGGTGTTGGTGAACTTTGACACTACTTGGCCCCTCTCTTGACACAATGTGGTCCATCTCATGTACTAGTCATCACAATTACCAACATGGTAATATTGTTCCGTGAACGCATCCAAAAAAAAATCCCAAGTGAGTTCGACCCCATATATTCTAGTCTTCTCTGTGGAACTTTGCTTCCAGTAAGTTTCCCACTAATGTTTGACATGGGGGGGAACTTGAAGGAGTGTGAAGGTGATACTTTCCCCGTTGAAAAAATTGTGAATAGAGAAACAAACTTCTAGGATATTTAAACATTTTTCTAGGGCATCTGCATCTATCTATCCTTCAAATATGGGAATATCAAAATTAAATCTTACCTTGAAAAACGAGGTACCTCCAAAGTGGTTTCTTGATTAGGATGCGTTGGTTGTTATCTGAAGGCATTGAAGGATGTGGGAAACATTCTCCATCATTTTGTCCCTAGGTCGCATAAGATCTTTCTCAAGCAACCGATTAATAGAATCGTATGCTCTCTATTTTTTATTTTATTCCTCCATGGAGGGTTTCTTAGGCGTGTGAGGGATATTATCCTCAAGAGAGATAAGCTCGAGACCCAAATTTCTATAATCGTACCTTGTTGGGGATATGCACTGAAAAAAATGATCAATTGCAGCTTGCTCTAATACCACTAATCCAGTGTTAGGGTCCTAACCCGCACATAGGTAGAACAATATATTTGAATGTAATAAAGGTCAATATTAATAAGGCCTTGCAATAAAATAGAACAAGTCGAATGTAAGAATACCTAACAGAAGCTTCCGCTTATAGAAGGATCTTCCTCTAGATGCTTCTATTGGTAGACATATTTAGTATAAATAGGAGTCAAGGGTATGAGAACCCTAGCTTGGAGATTATTGTAATAGAGCTCTGCTCGGCTGGAGGTTGCCCCCTTGAAGAGGCCCATGAACATTTATCTCAGAATCAAAGTGTTATTTCTGTTGTTATTCTCATATCATTTCAGTGTTATTGTGGTGATTATTCTGGTTATATTGTTGTTATCCTGCCATTTCTAGCATTTTATTTCTGTTCTGCATTCTTTTTATATCTTGTATATTACAAGTGGTATCAGAGAACTTTCTTGTCAGAGACGTATTCCAGCATCTTTAAATGACAGAGATTTGTTTTTACACACATAAACCTGCGATTGAGGGATTCATACATGCAGGAAATACAAGTGGTTCTTAAGCGCACATCTGTTGGCCACCCTTGTAACCCTTGTTGGTACCCCTTCGAGTGGTAGCGCATAAGAAATCACCTGTGTACAGATCGACCTAGATTTCCTGAAGCCCTCTTTAGATAAACCTATCGGCCGCCTGACTGCTATAATGACACCGAGAAAAACACTCGGGAAGATACTCTCTAGTACCTGGGTAGTTGGGTAGTACAACTAAGGGTACGGTCTATGCTCCTTAGTTAGTGCCCTGAGATATTGGGCCGAGTACTACTATTGGACCCCACACATATATCAGAGAGCTATAGCACAGGGCAAACCCTTGTCTGTAGAACCCTTGAATACCTAACCCTTGGGGGCCAAAACATAAACAAATTAAAACATACAAGATCTATTGCCATGCAACTGTGTTCGGGTTTCCAAGTAAATACACATTTCTTTCTAGTTAATCATTTGGGCATTTCCTCTCTGGAGTATTCTTCAGACCAGAGTATAACTCCGCAGGTGTAAAAATAAAATAAAACAATTTGAGACCTATTTGAGACCTATTCCATTGGATTCATATCTTCACCCTTATCACTTTCATCCATATCATTTTTCGGAAAAAATTTTGACCCGCCCCCCCCTTTTCAGTTCCCCCATCCTCATGGCCCATACCCATAGCCAAGACTTGGAAGCTCGCTTCAACACCTTGCAATATGGTCCCATCGAGACCCAACACGAAGTATAACAACTCAGTGCCAATGTTTCCACCATCAATACAACCATGCAATCCTCAATGGAGGAAATCAAACAAGACCTCACCACCCAACTTGAATCTGTCTTTTCAGAACTCTGCACCAAACTGCATATCCCTACAAATAACCTTTCCTCTTTCTCACCTCCACATACTGAAGGTGACCATTCCTCTCATTCTCATAACTTTCAGAACCATCACTTTCAACGTGACCTAAGCCTTCCGCGGGTGGATGTGACCAAATTTGATGGCTCAGACCCCACTGGTTGGGTAACCCAAATGGAACATTATTTCTCTTTATAAGACATTACATATGACTTGGCCAAAATTCAGTATGGTGTTCTCCATCTAGATCAAGAACGTTGGCAATGGTGGTAATGGAGAAAAACTTCTCGTCAAGGGTATATTGATTGGACACACTTTGTGGTAGATATTTTTGAATGCTTTGACACTGACACCAACCATTTGGGCCGTTTGACAAATTTGAAACAATCGGGAACAATGGAAGACTTTATAGCTTCCTTTGAGTGCCTAGATTTTTGGACAAAGGGCATGTCTAATGCCTTTTTCCGAGAATGTTTTATCAGTGGCCTCAAGGATGAGCTTCGGGTCCATGTCCTCATGGCTCAGCCTCAAATTTTGGTGGAGGATACTAAAAGAGATAAAAAAGTGCAACAGGTTGTATGTTATCAAAACTGAAAACCCTCCTTTATCCCTCGCCCTAAACCAGTAAATCCCACTATTCCCTCTGCTCCACTAAAGATCCAAACATTGAACAGGGATGAAATGGATGAATGCCAACTCAAAGGCCTTTGTTATAATTGTGATGACAAATATTTTCTGGGCCACAAGTGTAAGGAACAAAAGTTGTTTATGTCCATCTCCGAGGATATTTCAGAAGAGGATATTGAAACTCCCCTTGTGTCTGAGTCATCGAAAACCCTCGACATAACCCCTCCCTCAGACCCTCCTGAATTAGAACCGGTCATTTCCCTCAATTCTCTCACTGGCTTCTCTGCTCCCCAAACCCTCAAGCTAATTGGTTACATCAAGCATTGAAAGGTCATCATTCTGGTTGATAGTGGAAGCACCCATAATTTTATTCATCGCCACATTGCCCAAGAAATTCATTGCTACATCCATGCCGTCAATAATTTCCAAATCATGATTGCTAATGGTGGCTCCATGAAATGTGGAGGGAATTGTGAAAATGTGCATCTCCAAATTGGTGACTACCACTTGAAATCTCATATGTTTTCTATAGACATGGGCGGGTGTGACATCGTGTTGGGTGCAAACTGGCTAAGGACTTTTTGTCCCATTCTCATGGATTTTAAAGAATTAACTATGCAATTTGACCAGGAAGGCCACCAATATAAGTTCCAAGGCATCATAGTCGGGTCACCTAAGATCATTAGTTCCCATCGCATGGAAAAGCTGCTCAAAAAGGGTCATTCTGATGTTATTGCTTAACTCCATGCCATCTAAGCAACATAAACAACCTCGGTGCTGCAAGACCTCCAAGCCATCCTTTATAAACATCAAGTCATCTTTTCCACTCCCCAGGGACTCCCTCCTTCATGTGGTGTTCATGATCATTCATTACCCTTGTACCTGAAAGCCTTCCTCCCAATATCCATCCATATCATCACCCCTTTTCCCAAAAAAATGAAATTGAGAAAATGGTCCAGGAAATCCTTAATGCAGGTGTTATCCACCCTAGTACGAGCCCCTACTCTTCTCTTGTGGTCATGGTCTTGAAGAAAGAAGGTTATTGGTGAATGTGTCCTGACTTCTGTGCCCTCAATAAGATTACCATTAAAGACAAATTTCCCATTCCTGTCATTGATGACCTCCTGGATGAACTGAGTGGCGCCCAATTCTTTACTAAACTTGATCTTCGTTCGAGATACCACCAGATATGTATGAAAGAGGAAGACATTCCCAAGACTTCCTTTAGAACTTATGAGGGCCAATATGAGTTTTTGGTCATGCCCTTTGGCTTGTGTAATGCTCTCTCCACCTTCTAAAGCCTCATGAATCAAGTCTTCCATCCTTTTCTCCATGATTTTGTCTTAGTTATCTTTGATGATATCCTCATATATAGAAAGACCTGGACAAAAAATCTTGCTCATGTGGATCGAGTTCTCCATCTACTCTCTCAGCACCAACTTTTCCTGAAACCATCTAAACGTTCTTTTGGCACCTCAACAATAGAGTACTTGGGTCATCTATTTGGCAAGGATGGTGTCAGGGTGGATCCTAAAAAGATTGAAGCTATGCAGGACTCGCCTCACCCAAAGACTCTCAAAAGCTTGCATGGATTTCTGGGCTTAATAGGCTATTATCACAAGTTTGTTAAGAATTACAGAAAGATTTCAACACCTCTCATTGCTCTCCTAAAAAAGAACTCTTTCACTTGGACTCCAACTGCTGCTCAAGATTTTCAAACCTTGAAGATGGCCATGTGCACCACTCCAGTCCTGGCTCTTCCTGATTTCAAAAAGACCTTTGTCTTGGAATGTGATGCTTCAGGGAAAGGAATTGGTGCTATCCTTATGCAAGAGGGTCGGCCTTTGGCCTTTACCAACAAGCAACTATCTGAAATAAATATGGGAAAATCTATCTATGAAAAGGAAATGTTGTCTATCTTGCATTCCGTTTATTTGTGGCGCCCTTATCTATTTGGGCAACGCTTCCAAATTAAGAAAGACCATCAAAGCCTCAAGTATTTTTTGGAACAACGCATTTCCTCCTCGGAGCAACAAAAATGGGTAACTAAGATATTTGGCTATGATTATGAGATCATTTAAAATAAAGGAAAATAAAATGTGGTTGCGGATGCACTTTCCCACAAATATGAAGATGAAGGATCCCTTTTTTCTCTTTCCTTCATTGTACTAGATTGGCTCCAAGCTGTTCGCCGATAATGGCTACAAGATTCCAAAAGTTCGCAACTGATCCAACAATTACAGTCTAGTGCTCCAGCTCCCCTAGGGTACTCTTGGCTCCATGATGAGCTTCGATACAAAGGCCATTTGTATTTAAGTAAACAATCAAAGATTAAATACATGATACTTTCTGAGCTTCATGCTACACCGACATCGGGGCACTCCGGGTTCACCAAAACCTATGACAGGGCCAAACATTTTTTTTTTTTTCTGGGATGGTATGAAACAGGACATTCGTAATTTTGTGGCAAAATGTGATGTGTGTCAATGCAACAAGGGAGAAACAGTCAAATATCTGGGCACACTACAACCACTCCCGATTCCACCTTCTTTTTGGAAGGACATCTCTATGGATTTTATTAAAGGCTTACCCAAATCAAAAAATAAATCAGTCATCATGGTGGTTGTTGATCACCTTTCCAAGTATGCTCATTTCTGCACTTTTCAACACTCGTTTACAACATCCACGGTGGCTCAAATTTTCATGGATCAGGTCTTCAAGCTCCATGGCATGCCACACTCTATTGTTTCTGATCGCGACCCCACTTTCACAAGCAATTTTTGGCAAGAACTGTTCAAGCTACAAAGCACCCAATTGCATCTCAGTACAACTTATCATCCCCAGAATGATGGTCAAACATAAGTTGTCAACAAGTATTTGGAAACATATTTGAGGTGTTTTTCCTCGGAAAAGAAAAATCAGTGGGCTCAATGGTGACCCCTAGCTGAATGGTGGTACAACACTTCATACCATACAACTACATGCATGACTCCTTTTGAAGTGGTATATGGATAGAATCCACCCTCAGTTCTCTCATACTTACCGGGTGTCTCGAAGGTCCAGGTGGTTGACCAAACACTTACAATTCGAGAGGCTATTCTCCGTACCCTCAAAGAGACTTTGGTCATGGAACATAATTGCATGAAGCAGCAAGCAGATCAAGGTTGCTTTGAACATCAATTTGAAGAAGGGGATCAAGTGTTTCTTCGCCTGCAGCCTTACAAGCAGAATTCCCTCAAGGCTGAGCATTGTCAGAAGCTATAACCCAAATTTTATGCTCCGTATACAGTTCTCAAGCGTGTGGGACAGGTGGCCTATCAATTAGATTTTCCCAGTCATTTGAAGCTACATCCCGTTTTTCATGTTTCCTACTTAAAGAAGGTGATCGGAACTAAGTGCCAAATTCAAACCAATCTTCCCGAGTTAGCCAAAGAAGGATCTATTTGGCTACAACCACAAGCAGTTTTGGACCAGTGTGAGTGTCGCCTGCATCAGAGAACCATCAAGGAAGTGTTAATCCAGTGAAAAGATACAACTCTAGTAGATGCCACTTGGGAACCAACTACCATTTAGATGTAATAAAGGTCAAAATTAATAGGGCCTTGCAATAAAATAGAACAAGTCAAATGTAAGAAGACCTAATAGAAGCTTCCACTTCTAGAAGGATCTTCCTCTAGATGCTTCTTTTGATGACATATTTAGTATAAATAGGAGTCGAGGGTATGAGAACCCTAGCTTGGAGATTATTGTAATATAACTCTACTCGACTGGAGGTTTCCCCCTCGAAGAGGCCCATGAACATTTCTCTCATAATCAAAGTGCTATTTCTATTGTTATTCTCTCATCATTTCAGTGTTATTGTGGTGATTATTCTGGTTATATTGTTGTTATTCTTCCATTTCTAGCATTTTATTTCTGTTCTGTATACTTTTTATATCTGGTATATTACATCTAGATTATTTTCGGCACAAAATGAGAGTAGAGATATGAAAAAAAAATGTACAGAGATATATCACATATCCAATAATATAACAGATATTTATCAGAGATAGAAACATAAACACAAAGATACAATAATACACAATTTCTATTAATGAGTGAAATGTACAAGACTGTAAAAATACAGAGTGAAAGACTTGCTATAATGGTGTCAGCTTATCTCTGAGAAGATATGTGATAGTTAATAACATTTGCAAGAATATGATTATTAAAATGAGGCTCTAAATACATTTTTAACATAAAAATCCAACAGTTTTGTGGACCCCGTTTTGGCTAGTTTGGTGTATCAACTTCCCGAGGGCTTAAATTTGGCATACAATCTCTGTTTGGGGTGAATGATAGCTCGTTGGAAAGGTATAATCAATGAGATTCATTTTTGGGGAAAAATTGAATCCTTTTGCGATAATTGAGGTGATCGATCCTGAAAAACCTTTATTTAGGCCCTCAAAATGGCCCCGAAAGTTTAGGAACTGAAAAAATGCTAAAAATAGTAAATTGCCAGAAGACTGATTTGAGCCTATTGGAATATGTGGGTGGCCACCGATATGCACCTTGATCAATCCTCTCTAATTAGGAATAAATGGTATCCCTTTCTTTGAGTTATGAGGGGAGAGGGAAAAGAGTTTGCTGAATCTGCATCTTGATGAGTTGCTTGCCTTGCTAGAGAATTTGCGTTGCTTAGCTTGTTGAAGACTGTCATGAACCTGAGGCTGGAAGGGTTGGAAATTTTTATCCATTCTAGCTACATGAGATAAATATGGGTGGAATGAATCCTTTCACTTTTCTTCAATATTGTTGAGCTTCTTCTACTGGATAGAAGGTGCTTGGACTGAGGCTGCAATGGTTGCGATGTTCTTCTGTTCACCTTTTGAACATTAGTGAAGAAGATGAATTTTGTAGTATGAGATCATACCTTGCGACACTATTTAGATGGGAAAATAGTTAGAAATACCTATGGTATCTTGTAGATATGACCCCCCAGAGTAACAATGCCACTACGAGGTCAAGACTCATAAATAACATGGCGTTTCCACATATATGACTGACCCAAAAGAACATCACAAATATCTAATGGGGAAACATCACATAATACCTCATCCTTGAAGGGAAGGATTCTGTATAAAAATCGACATTGTTGTATGACATGAAGATCTTGTCCCTCACGAAGCCAACCAATGTTGTATGGTTACGAGTGTGGTGTTGTCGAAAATCCTAACTGTTTGACGACCTCTGATGAGATGAGGTTATTATGGCTTCCTCTATCAACAATGAAACGCAACAGGGTTCCTTTCACCCACTTCTATGAATGAAAGAGGCCCTCCCCTCCTCAGGATATGGTGGTTATTCTGGTTGAATTGTTGCGGTCGTGAAAGTAGTAGTGGGGTATGTGTCCATGATCTGTGTTCTGCCATTATTTTCTGAATCAAATTTTGAATTAGGGGTCGGATCCTTGTCTTTCATATTGACCACTAATGAATGTTTTGAGTGAAATTCATCGGTGTTGTGTGAGGGTATTTTGTGGAAATCACGCCACTTTCTAGTGTCCTTCTTTATCTTCCTGTGACCCTTATTTTCCTTTGTCTTGGACTTCTTTTCGAGAGGATGTTTGTGAGGGATGCCTTTATCATACTTTGGTTGTTGCAGATTTTCAGACTCAAACTCCCATTTGTTCTGGTGCCTAAATTTCTGCTCGATTTTGATAGTATATCGATAGGAAGTTCCCAATGATGAGATGTCCAAAAACTCCATTTCAGTTTGGATGTACCTGTGTAGAGCCCCATGGTATTTTAGAACCAAATGACTCTCATAATATTTTATACCCAGCTTGGTGTGCAAGGTATGAAAGGTGTTGGTGAAATCTAAGATTGCTTGGCCCTTCTCTTTACGTAGCGTGGTCCATCTTTTGTACTGGTCATCACATTTACCAATAGGGTAATATTGTTCCTTAATCGCATCCACAAAAAAATCCCAAGCGGGTTCGACCCCATATATTCCAAACTCTTCCTTTGAAATTTTCTCCTAGTACATTTCCCACCAATGTTTGACATGGGGGAGAGCTTTAAGGAGTGCAAAGGTATTATTTCCCTTTTGGAAAAATTGTGAACAGAGAAATAACCTTCTAGTAGATTTAACCATTTTTCTAGGGCATCTGCATCTATCTGTCCTTCAAATATGGGAATATCAAAATTAACTTGTACCTTTAAAGGAGAGGTGGCTCCAAAGTGTCCTCTTG
>ML862308.1:0-15613 GCA_009831015.1 Picea engelmannii
TGAGTTTAATTGTTGTGCATTAAATCTATGTTTGAGAACGATTTATATGTTTTTGTATTTGAGTTATTAGCTACATTTTATGTTAATTTAGTATGATGTAGATGTATCTGTTTCATGTTATTGACAAATGACTAAAACTTTATGTTTTCCTGTGGTTGGTAAGCTATATGATTAGTTAGCATATTTTTTAAAAAATTTATGACTATTTTTGCATGTAATGGACCTCAACTGGGATGGGGAAAGTTACATGTCTCATTTATAGATTATTTCTCTACGAAAAAGTGGTTGTATTTCTTGTATACGAAATATATAGTTTTCAATAAATTCAAAGAGTTTAAGGATCTTCTAGAAAACTAATCAGAGAGGAACATAAAAGTGTTGAGGATGGATAATGGAGGAGAGTTCTATGGGAAATATTTGGAGAAATTTTGTGAATAGTGTGGAATAGCATGAAAAAATAAAACTCCATACACACCTCAATATAAGAGTTGCAAAATGGATGAACAAGAATCTAATGAAAACAACAAGAAGTATGCTCAATGGTGTAGGAATAGAACGAAAATTCTTGGTAGAGGTAGTACTATTGCATGTTATCTGATCAATCGATTAAATACATCAACATCGGTTGATAAGACTCCTCATGAGGCATGGACTCATAGGAAACCTTCTCTTAAACGTCTCAATTTTTTTTCTGTGATGATTATGTGCATGCTACCAAGGAGAAAAGGATCAATCTTGATAATAAAGCAGAAAAATGCATCTTTATCGGTTATAAATATGGAGTAAAAAGATACAAACTTTGGAATGTAGTAACAAGGATGATTATTTATAGTCTTGATGTGATATTCACAAAGGTTAAAAATATTGACAAACATGAAGATGAACCATGAGAAGGAGAACATAAGAAAATATAGTTTGAGCTGGAGAATGGAGAATTTGACTCAATAGATGAGGATGATTTAGGAGAATTAGATGAAGAGGAAGAAATTATAACCCTATTCTTGAGGATATATATTTGAGTAAGATGGAAAACCTAAAGGTATATTCCACTTAAATTTCATTCTACCTTTGTTTTATCTATTATTGATAATGATCATATAAGTGTTAGAGAGGAAGTTGATTTTGAGGAAGGTAAGCTCTAGAAGAAGGCCATGGTTGAATACATGGAGGCCTTGGAAAAACATGATGCATGGTATTTGGTAAAGTTTCTCAATGGAAGAAAACCTATTGGTAGTAATTGGTTGTTTAAGAATAAGCTCAATCCAAAAGGTGGAGTGGAGAAGGATATGCTTGGTAGCAGAAGGATATTCCTAGGTGGAGGGAACCTATTTTAGTGAGGCTTTCTCTCCTATTGCAAAATTGACTCTCATTAGATTTATATTTCCTCTTTCTACTACATTTGATCTTGAACTAGAAAAGATGGATGTAAATATGAAAATCCTACATGGGAACTCGGTAGAAGAAATATTGATGAAACAACATGAAGGGTTCACAATGAAGGGTAAGAGGGAGTTAGTTTTCAAGATGAAAAAGTCCCTATACGGATTTAAAGCAATCCCCAAGAATGTGATATTAAAAGTTTGATACTTACATACTTGGATTGGAATTTGTGAGAAGCAAGGTTGATCACTGTGTGTATTCCAGGTAGGTTGGTGATCACTTTATTTATCTTGTACTATATGTTGATGATATGTTGGTAGTTAGAAACAACAAGGATATCATCAAGGAGGTTAAATTTGAACTATTTTCCAAGTTTGACATGAGGGATCTTGGCATTGCAAATTTTATTTTAGGTATGGAGATTAAAATAGATCTCGCTAATAGGAAACTTTGGTTATGCCAGAGGAAGTATGTTGAGTCAATTTTACAGAAGATTAATATGCAAGAGTGTAAACTAGTCAAGGTCCCTATTCTTGTAAGTGAAAAGTTATCTATAGAATAGTGTCCCAAGACACAAGAGGAGGTAGAGGTCATGTTCCATGTTCCCTTTGACAATGATATTGGTAGTTTAATGTATGATATGGTTTTTAATAGACCAAAAATTTCCCATGCAATGGGAGTTTCAAGAAGTTATATGCCATAACTAGGGAAGGCGTGATGGACAACTATAAAGATGGTCTTCATGTATTTGCATGGCCTACAAATTATGTAATATACTACCAAGGAGGACCTAGACTGGACATAGTGATAGATATATGAGGTTTTGTTGATGCAGACTAGGTTGGATATCTTGATCGCAAAATATATATAAGTGGTTATGTGCTTAACATATTTGGAGGAGTAATTAGTTGGATGAGCAAGAGAAAAAAATTATTTTCACTTTCAGCTATAGAGGCTAAATACATGGAAATATCCCATGCAAGTATGGAATATGTATGGTTGCAGAGATTGTGTTCATGAATTGGTTTTGTACAATATTTTGTAAGGTTATATCACGACAGTAAAAGTGCAATAGTTATGGAAAAAAACTTTGTGTATCATTCTAAGATGAAGCATATTGAATTGTAGTGCCACTTTGTGAGAGACATGGTTAGAAACAAGAAATTTGTTAGTATTGAGACTTTTCATGGTGAAGAGAATCAAGAAGCAATGTTGGCTTGGATATGTGACCTTATAAATCCTAGGCCCCACTTATTTACAAAGAAAACAACAAGTGGGAGAATTTTGGCGATGTGTTATATTATTTTCCTGTCGATTGTGCATTTATGCATGAGGTGTTAGCTATTTGGACTATTCACTCATCCACAAGTGTTAGCTAGTGCTCAAGGGATGTTTTTGGCTTTTTGTTTTTGTTCTTTTTTGGATTTTTGTAATCTAATCCCAATTAAGGGATTAGGTTTGTAATTTAATCTACATTAGTGGATTAGGGTATTGGATGCAATAGAATACCTAAATGTTATATTGTGAATGACTAAGTCAATACATTGAAGAAGATGTAGGTGCATCTCTAAATTAGGTTATTTTTCTCAGTTAAGGGATTCCATGGAAAATCTTTGTGTACTGTGTATGTGCAATTGTTGCTCCTTTTTTTTTTTGCTTAAGAATCTGTATGCATTGGTTCACTTGAAAATGTTTAAAATTTATAATGAGAAGAGGTCCAATACAATAATAATACTTCACAAAACATTACATAAATTCCCACCTCTATAAATAATTTCTCACTACCCAAACACTAACTAGCAGTGATCCCAACATTAATGAGTACCAACTACCTAGCATGCCTTATTTCATAAGGATGACCTTTTTACATTAATTAACCACACACCAACTACGTAGTAGACCTTTTTAAAATTGATGACCTTATACATTGATTATATAATGCCTAGTACCCCTAAGTCAGGAGGTTAGGGTAGGACCCTAACACATTCAGACTTTGGTGTTCTGAATCTTCTTTTACTGCTCCTCACAATTGAATTAGAAAATAAGGACGATATATTCAAATTTCTCTTACCATCCTCAACACTACTACTCTAATTCTCTTCCTCTATTCTCCAAGTCATCCTTCTCATCATTGTCCTTGTCCTTCAATTTATATATTTCCAAACAAAAAATGATTTCACCTTCCATTCAATTTGATATGTTTAGAGAAAATGGGTATTCCCTTTTCCTATGATATAAGAGGTGACTCCACTTGCGCCTCTTTCTTTTAGGTAATTCAAATTGAAATAAAATATTCTTTTAAAATATTACAAATAATTAGGAATAAATAAATGTATGGTTATGTAGGAATGCGGTCTAACGATTAAAAAAGTTATTGATACTTTAATAATTTGAATTCAAACTTTAGTGAACATAGAACACTCAATTTTAATATTGATATATAAAATACTAAATCATTTTCCAATTTTTAATTATTTATATTTATGACTAGATTGAATTATAACAAGAATTAGATTATTTTTTTTAGTTTTATTATTTTTTTCAAAGTTTATCTTTTTTTGAGCAACGAGTAACTTTGTTTCTCCTTGCAGCTCTGGAGAAAATTTCAAGCTAGGGTTTAATAGTCACAGTCTCAAGAACGACCATCATGGTCACCAACGAGGGATGGAATGCAACCCTGTCGTACAAGCAGGTAGTGGTGGACAGAGGGAAAGGTCCACAAAGTGACGATTTCAAAGAACCTATGACATGCACCTTAGGATCAGGATCGAAAAATAATCAAGAGGGAAACCAAGGAAAAAATGATCGCATGGGGGAAGGAGCCAGAGAATCCCAGAATGATGCACAAGCAACGACGAACCCTAGTGGGGTAGATGGGCGCAATTCGTGTAAACATAAAACAAAATTGATACCCAAGGTTATACTAAGACCACCAAATGAAACTCTTTCGGGATCAGATGAAGACACATGCAATGATCTACAAGTTCATGGGCATGTGGTCTACAAAACAAATGTTGTGTAACTGGATAAAATACCATTGGAATCCAAGTGGAGAAGTGGAACTCCACCTGGTCTTGAAAGGATTCTTCAAAATGGTCTTTATGAACCTGGAGGACAGGGATAAATTCTTTGAGGGGGGGTGATATTTCCATGTCTCAACAACATTGTACATTCATCCATGGAAGGAAAACTTCTCCCCAGAGAAAGAAACCTTTAAAAATGTCCCATTCTGGCTAAGTCTTTACTCCCTACTGCTAGACTACTGGATGCCATCCACCTTCGAAGCCATAGGGAACAAGCTCAGAAAATATGTCAAGACATCGGAAGCTACCCTAAAAGGAAGATATACATCCTACGCAAGGATCTGCATAGAGATGGATGTTTCAGGGGTGCTCCCGAAATCCATAAGCCTCGAGTTTAGGGATGAGGAATGGATACAAAGCATGGAATATGAGAAGATCCCGTTTCGATGCAGAAGATGCCATAAACATGGACACCTACTAAGAGAATACCCTCTTAACAAAAAACAAGAATCGAAAAACACCAATCCACAATAGGATGAGGACGATTTTGTGAGGCCAAATCACAAAAGCAGTGGAAACAAGAGACAAGGCAAGGCCCCAACAGGAAGCAACCCGGAAGTCAGGCTTAGAATAGAAGGAAGGGCCAAGACCAACCAAGGAGAAGAAGGACGGAAGGAAAAGATGAAATATAAGGAAGTGAGTGAACACACAGCTCAGGAGAACACATAAACACAAAGCAACAAAGGAGAACAGGGAGGTAGCGCAAGTCCCAGGGTAGGAGGAAACGAAGATACCAACACCCCAATGTAGGAAGAAGACGACGATTTGGAGATGGATCCAAGTGAAGTAGGAATAGAGGACCCAGATCTTAGAGACATTGTGGAAAGGGAAGGAATAGATATACCAAATATACTGGAGCAATGGAAAATGTAGGGAGTAGACAATGCTCCAGCAGAGAAACTCGATCACATTCAATATCTCTTCCTTTTAAGGGAGGAAGAGAAATCCAGAGGGACCAAGTGCATGCATGGAGAGATAGGACACTTGTGAATAAAAAATGGTGATGGACAACCACAACACTCACCCAAGAAGGCAAGGAGGAATAAAGGAACAAAATCAAATAGCGTAGCCCTACAAGAACTATGATCCCAGCTAATAAACTTAGGTAATATTAAAAATATCTTCCCCAACTCCCCCGCACATGTTTAAATGAAGGTTATAACGTGGAATATAAGAGGCCTAAACAACCCGAGAAAGAAACGAATCCTTAAAAATAGACCGAGTAAGGAACAACCTGACCTATGATTCATTCAAAATACAAAATGCACTTTAGATAGAATGGAAACAATCAATAAAAAAAACTGGAGTAAGTACAATATGTTGGTTGTCGAAAGCCAATAGATGACGGGAGGTATCCTCACCTTGTGGAACCCACAATCGGTGAACCTACTTGCAGAAGAAGCCACGAGACACACACTTTTTGTTAAAATGAAAATTATAGGGAACATGAAGGAAATTCTATGCACTAATGTGTATGGCCCCCAGGTGATGGAGGAAAAAAGGAGATTGCTCCTCGACCTAGAGAATCTAAAGGGGTGCACCCGCAACCCCCATTGGATCCTGGCAAGGGATTTCAGAAGTCATCAACACACTCGCTAAGAAAAAAGGGGGCACCAAGAGACTGGACAGATATGCTGAAGAATTCTCAGCATTCATTGACACAATGAAGCTCGTGGATATCAGGACCAACAATGGTTAGTTCACCTAGAAAAACAAAAGAATAGGTCACCACTAAGTAGCTACAAGGCTAGACAGATTCTTGGTGTCAGAATCAATCATGTTCCAGGGACTAACCTTGGACTACAACATCCTCCCTTGGGGAGGATCAGATCATTGGCCAGTTCAATTGGAAGATAATTTTCAGACCACACAGAAGAACAAACCCTTTAGATTTGAGAAATTGTGGATCGACCATCCCACCTTCAAGGAGAACATCAACTAATGGTGGCGGGAGGAACTATCGGATAAAGGGACAAGGATGTTCAAACTTTACAAAAAACACAAGTACATCAAACAAAAACTCAAGGAGTGGAATAGGGAAATATTTGGAAATATAAACCAAGGGAAAAATAGCATTGAGGACAGAATGAGGAATCTACAGGAACAATGCATCCAAGAGGGATACACATAGGATCAAAAAAAAGAAGAGATCCAAATGAACTAGGAATGGGAAGCAAGATGCCAACAGGAAGAAATCCTATGGTGCCAAATGTCCAGAATAAGGTGGCTAAAGGAAGGGGAGAGAAATACAATTTTTTTTCATAGAACAACTATTGCAAGAAGATCCCATAACCAAATCTTGAAGATTAGGGATCAGGATGGGATCAAAAGAGAATCCCACTAGGAAATTGAGAATACATTGGTCAACTACTTCCAAGGGATAGCCTGGGAACCCAACCAAGAAATATCTGAGGCCATACAAAGAATAATTCAGCACATCCCCAAGTGGGTCACAAAGGAGAAAAATATTGGCCTAAGCAAACCCATCGCAAAGGAATAAATTGACCAAGTGGTCCAGGAGATTCCCAATGGAAAGGCCTCATGCCCAGAAGGATTCACAGTGGAATTACTCAAATCCTGTTGGGAAGTGGTTAAGCATGATATTTACGGGGTGGTGGAGGACTCTAGGCGATCAACCTCCATCCTGAAATCCTTAAATGCCACAATGATCACTCTAATCTCGAAAGAAAATGAAGCTAGGACCCCAGACTGCTACAGGCTTATAGCTTTATGCAATGTAGTTTACAAGATAATCTCCAAAATCATAGAAAATAGACTGAAGACACTCCTTCCCACACTGATTTCATAAGAACAGGTGGGTTTTATGGAAGGAAGACAAATCCTGGACAATATCATCCAAGCCCATGAGATCATTCACATGCTTAAATTCCAAAGGAGAGGGGGGATGATAATCCAACTTGATTTGGCAAAGGCTTACGACAAAATAAGTTGGAAATACATGGCCAAGATGTTGGAAGTGTTTGGGTTCGACCAACATTGGATCAACTGGATAGTCACTCTAGTCTCAACGACAAGCTACTCGCTACTAATCAATGGGGCCCCAACCAAATTTTTTTGTCCATCCAGAGGCATAAGACAAGGGGAATTGTTGTCCCCCTTCCTGTTCATTCTAATGATTTAAGGGCTAAGAAGAAGAATTAAAAGCGCAACTGCAATTGGTGAAATAAAAGGAATCAAACCTTTTGAAAATTGTCCAACCTCCACACACCAACAGTTCATTGATGATACACTACTCCATGGCACACCCACAATAAAGGAAGAAAAGGATATTAAAAGAATATTAAAATATTTATGGGAAGCCTCGAGGATGGAAATCAACCACTCCAAATCCATGATATATTCCTTCAACACTAATCCAGCAATTCAGCGCAACTTGGTCAATATTCTGGGGTTTGAACATAAAACGCTCCCAATGAAATACTTGGGAATCCCCCTGATGGACAGAGCCTGCACAAAGGATACATGGGAAGGAGTTATCAACAAACTGTAGGAGAGGGTAAAAAATTAGACTTATAGAGCCTTAAACCTGACTGAAAGGCTTATCCTCACCAAAACGGTTCTTCAAGCAATTATGGCGTATATGATGTCAGTGTTCCCATCCCCCAAAGGAATTATACAAAATATAAGAGCCATCCAATGAGACTTCCTATGGACAGACGCAGAACATATAAATAAATGGGCCCTGGTGGCTTGGGATAAGGTATGCAGACCAAAAAGAAAAGGCAGTCTGGGGTTACAGGACCCACAGGTAACCAAGAAAGCCTATGGGGCAAAGATTTGGTGGAGATGGGTAAAATACAATTCAGTATTGTGGGAAAACCTCTGGAAGGTCAAGTATGCTCCAAATATAAACGACCAGGAGAAAATTCGGTTCATGGGCACAAGGCAGGGATCAACAATATGGAATCTTGCCTGGAGAAATAAGAACTGGATCTAGAAACACATCTTCTGGGAAGTCAAAAATGGTAGAACAACAAGGTTTTGGGAGGACGCATGGAAATAAAAACCCATAATGGAAAATCCAGACAGGGAGGATCTTCAACAGGAAATTATTAGGCAATGAAAAATAAAAATCCATCATTACATGAAGCAAAGGGATGGCAACGCCAAATGGAGGATCTGGGACAAGATTAACCCACAAAATAGAGCCCGGATCGAAACAATAACGAAAGAGGTGGAGGAGGAATTGGGAAAAAGGAAAATTGGGGTCTCAGAAGAAGAGGACCAATTGAGGTGGGGAAGGAAAAATGGGGGTGAATTCAACTTAAAATAAGTACGCTATTACATCGCAGGTCAGGACCAAAAAAAATTGGAAAATCCCCCAATGGCCAAAAATTAAAATGTTCAAATGGCTAGTTCTACATAACCGAATTCTAACTTGGGAGAACCTCATGAAAATGGGTTTCATAGGTCCCTCTCGATGCCATCTTTGTCTAGACAAGGAGGAAACAACTAACCACCTCCTGGACGAATGCAGTTACACAACAAATATTTTGGATTGGGTAGCAAACATCTTCCTCCAATCCAATAGGATCTGGGGGAACATCAATGCAACCATCAACAAATGGAATGAGGGTTACAGTGAAAATGAAATGGTGAACCTCTGTTGGAATCTAACATTAGGGATGATCATATGGGAAATTTGGAAAGAATGGAACTAGCGCATCTTCAGGAATGAAAGCATACCGAAAGAAAGGATAAAGGAGACACTAGTCTCTCAAATAAGAGAAACGGTGCAGAGCTACAACTACAAGACGGAGAAAGTGCAACTCATAGAACAAGACTCTTGTATCCTAGACTTTTTTCAATTGAAATATTGGTGCAACAACCTAACTGTAGGGTGAAACCCGCAACTCCAGACAGGAGCCCGCAACTGGACCCCACCCGCCGTCAGGGTTCCTCAAACTAAACTTTGACGGGACATAAAAAGGAAATCCAGGAGTGGTAGGGGAAGGTGGAGTGATCAGAGACAGTGGCGGCAACATAATTTGACTATATGTTGAGAGCATGGGAAACTCAACCAACAATGCGGCATAATTCAGAGCCCTGGAACTTGGACTTGAAATCCTAAGTCTTTTAGTTTTTAAATAGAAAAAAATACTTTATAAAAATTTTAATTTTTTTATTATTATATATCTTTCCTATAAAAGTTTTTAGATTTATAACTTTTAAATATTCATCACAATCCAAGATGAAATGTCAATTTTTTAATCCAAGATGAAATGTCAATTTTTTAATAATCATTTTGTTATTAAGATTATCAAAAAAAACTTCATATTTTGATTTTGATAGGGATAATTAAAACTTCTTTCATATAAGATTTTGATTTTGATTTTTTTTTTTTTTAATAAAATAAAAAATAATAATTTTTAAACATATATTAATGCTAATATATTTTAATTTTGATTTGTAAATGGGAAATTAAATTCATGGAAGTGTAAATTTTCTCCTAATTTTTATTTTATAGAACTTTTCACCTTTTCTCTTAACACTTATTAAGGTTAGAATTACTTGATGTATTTACTTTGATTAATATATATCATAGTAAATTAAAATAGTTGATTAGCATTAATAATTAATGATAAATCATAAGGAAAAATGCATCGATCCCTTGACGATTTAGTGTTTCATCTTCCTGCATGTCCCCTCCCTCTCTGCGGTGTCAGGACTTTCTCAGACCATCTTTGAACCCTTCTACAGTCGTGGATACCACCGAACCTATAATTACAAAATGAGCACAGAAGGGGGGTGAAAACCCCCTCTTACCGAAACGTCACGGCCAATGAAATAGGTGAACATAGAGTCAAGCAACCAACCTTCAACCATTGCAACACCTCAGAGATAACCTGCTACAAGAGGAACAAAGCTCCAGGAAAAGCATGTAAATGGAAGTTGAATCGTCACATCCAAAGGCATCTCAGAGCTAGGTACCAGGAAAATGTATCCCTCAAGCACCCACAACATCGAAATATGTGATAAAATTAGCTAGGGTAGGAGAACACACCTAGTTCATGAGGGATCATGCCTTGATCAGAAAATTTCTATGGATCTGGCCATTAGAAAGAGACCTCACGAAATGGATTAAACATTGGTGGAACCAGAAAGGTGATTATGAGTTGCAACTAAGCTCCAAAGGCTTCTTCATAATCATCTTCTACAACCTGGAGGACAAAGACAAAATTCTTGAAAATGGTCCTTACTTATACAACTCGGTTGGGATGTATCTATGGTTTTGGATGGACCATTTATGCCCAAAAAAGGAAGAATTTGCTTGCGCCCCATTTTGGATATGCCTATACTCTCTCCCCCAGGAATTTTGGCTTGAAGAAATTCTAATGGGTATTGGAAACACGCTAGGAAGGTATGTCAAATACTCAGAAGCTACAAAATAGAGAAAATACACTTCCAATGCACGAATATGTGTTATATGAACATCTCAAAATACCTATCAGGCTCTGTAACCATCGAGTATCAAGATGAAGAATGGAATCAGACTATAGCTTATGAACACATTCCCTTCAGATGTCAAAAATTCCATGAACACATGAACCTCTTCGGAGATTCCCCCCTCAACGCACCAATCCAACCAACAGCATAGGAGAAATAGAAATATGGCTTCACTCAAGTACAGAGACACAGAAGACATCCCCCCCAAAAAACTACTCAGACGGGAAGCAAGACAATACCCACCAACAATTCCTTTGAAGCACTCAATAATCCCCCTAAAGAATATGAAGTTGAAAACCCCCAAATAACTTTAGATCCAGGCAAAGGAAAAGGTAGAGAAAAAAAAACCCTAGATCCAGTCTTAGAGAAAAAATTTCACCAGGATCCCCAAGCCCAACTACTCCTAGGAAAAGACCCAGAAGAAGAAAGTGGAGATACCACAATGCAAATTGATGAAAGGGAACTCAAGGACATCGACTTAGACAAACTAGAGGAAGCCTTCAATAGAAAGGAACTGCAATCCATTCCACTGGACCAACTTAGAAAGGGTCAAAATTTATTCATTGACACCATAGCGGGAGCCACCTCCCACTTAGGCATACACATGGAGCCGGATCGAGACCCTAAGAGGAACCAGAAGGAGGGTAAGTGATGTGGATGCAAAATGACCCAACAACTAATCAAAGAGGTAGGAAAATTTATGATTAACTCAGGTCAAGTGCAACGCCTCACTGAATGTTCTTTCTCCTCCCCTCATAATTAAATATGATGAAGATCATAACCTGGAATAGCATAGGCCTCAATGGAATATCCAAACAAAGGATTCTTTGAAACTGTATCAAAGAAGGAAATCCAAACATCCTCCTACTCCTGGAGACTAAATGTGTTGGTGATATGGCAGAAGAAATATTTAAAATATGTTGGAGGCACTGTAACTTCACTTACATAGACTCCAAAGGGGAAATAAGGGGTTTAGCTATCCTCTGGAACCCTACCACAATCATTCTGGAACCAAATTTTTCAACAACAAGAATTCTCTCTGCACATTACCGAGCTATAGGTTCAAGCAAATCAGGAGTCATCACCAATTCTTATGGACCTCAATTCACTCAAGAGAAATATTACTTCCTAGACAACTTAGATTACATAAACGCACTAAGAGGACAAGAAAGATGGATACTCGGGGGGGATTTCAACATGATCCTCACCTTAGAGGAAAAATTTGGGGGCATGAAATGTTTAGACCAAGACAACACCAAATTCATCCACCTCATAGATAGTCTCAATCTAATTGATATTGAAGCAAGAAATGGTTCCTTCGCCTAGACCAACAAGAGAGCGAGGGTTCAACACATTTCCAACAAATTGGATCACTTTTTATTTTCAAAAAATCTAAATCTTGAAGGCCCACTCATTGAAGCCAACATCCTTCCAAGAATGGGCTCTGATTATTGGCCAGTACAACTGTGGATAGACACAATAGCCACTCAAAGATATAAACCATTTCTCTTTGATAAATTTTGGCTAGTTCACCCAGACTTCCAGGATCTTTCCTGCACTTGGTGGGCTCAAGCATAAATTGAGCATGGCACCCGGATGTACAGATTACAGTAGCGCCTAAAAAACTTCAAGCAACAACTTTGGGAATGGAACAAGAAAGTTTTTGATTATACCTTCCTAGCACATAAATCCATTGAACAAAGACTTGAGGAAATCCAACAAGAGTCCATTGTCTCTGGCTATTCGGACACCTTGCTAAAGGAGGAAAAAACCCTGAAGAAACAAATTGAATATTGTCACAAGCAGGAGGAGATCCTTTGGAAGTAAAAGTTCTCAAGTGTAGTGGTTAAAAGAAGGAGAAAAAATCCAAATTTTTCCACTGCTCCATGATACACATACGCTACATCAAAAGTATCACAAAACTAAAGGACTCACAGGGAAAAACACTTCTGGACCATGCAAAAAGTGAATAAGAATCAGTTACCTACTACAAAGAGAGACTCTCAGAACCCCCAGTTGACAGAATGCTCTCCATCTGCAAGGTCACACAACATATTTCGACCCTTATCACCCCAGAATATAATAGTGATTTAATGAGACCGATCTCGCAGGAGGAAGTCGATCAGGTCATCAAGGAAATTCCCCCTAGAAAATCTTCGGGGCTGGACAGTTTCACTACCAATTTATTCCACCACTGTTGGTTGATGATCAAAGAAGAGGTCTGGAAAATTTTGGAGGAATCTAGAACTTCTGGACAAGTGCTTTTGTCCCTCAACACCACTTTCCTCACCCTGATCCCAAAAGAGGAGCACGTCACCAACCAAAATAAATTTCGATTGATAGTGCTTTGCAATGTCATATACAAAATAATCACAAAGGTGATCTCCCTTCAGCTCAAACCCATCCTTCCTTTCATCATCTCCAAGGAACAATCAGGATATGTTGAAGGGTGGCACATCATGGACAATGTAATCTTGGTTCATGAAGTGATTCACTCACTCAAGTCCACATGCACCCCAGGTATGCTTATAAAACTTGATCTTTCTAAGGATTTTGATAAACTTAGTTGGCAATATATGAGTTCTCTTCTCTCAGCCTTTGGATTCATTGAAGACTGGATAGCTTGTATCATGAAACTCACCTCTTCATCTTTCTTCTCCATACTAGTAAATGGCATTCCCTCAAGTCCTTTTTCTCCTTCTCGAGGAATATGCCAAGGGGACACACTCTCCCCTTTCCTCTTTGTCATTATGGACGAAGGGTTAGGACACTACTTATTAGCCTCAATCTCTAATGGTACTCTACAAGGGCTTCCAATCCATGGTCTTCAGCCAACTACTTCCCATAGCCAATTTGTAGACGATACAATGCTTATGAACACCCCCATGACCAACGAAGCCATACAAATCCAAACCATTCTCACAGAATTCAGTGAGGCCTCTCGTACCACTTTCAATCTGGATAAATCTCAGTTTTTCTTTTTCAACACTCCTCTAGATATTCAAAAGCACATCTACTACCTCTTAGGAATCCCACACTACTCCCTTCCATCCAATTACCCCTTACAGACTCAGCTTCTCAGAATATTTTCTGGAATTCCCTTCTCCTCTCAATATCCAATCGCCTCAGTTCCTAGACCTTTATATCCCTAAACCTCCCTGCTAGACTCATCCTCCTAAAGGAAATGCTTCAAGCTATTCTGACCTATATGTTCTCAGTTCTTGTAGCACCACAAATGGTCATTAAGAGCATAAGGAACCTTCAACGAAATTTCCTCTGGCATTGTCACAAATAGGATAAAAAATGGGCCTTAGTTGGCTGGGATAAAATCTACAAACCAACATCTCTCGGAGTATGGGGCCTCTGCGACCCAGGAAATCTCAACAATGTCATGGGAGCAAAAATCTGGTGGCATTGGTTAAAGTACCCAGAAGAACTTCGGGCGTGAATATGGAGGAAAAAGTATACCCCTCATCTACAACAAGAAAAACTCCTAAGTCTTGAAGAACAGATCCAAGGCTCTAACATTTGTAATGTGTCTTGGTGAAACAACCCACTCATTCAAAAGCATGCTTTTTGGGAAGTTTGAAATGGTCACTCCGCCCAATTTTGGACAAATGCTTGGAAACAACAACCTCCCTTGAAAACACTAGAGAATCTTAGTATCTACCAAGACCATCTACCATATTTGAGGCATCTGAAAGTTGTAGACCTTCAGAATAATAGAACTCATCATCCCCCCTGAAGTAGTTGGAAAATGCTCGCACAGGATCTCAACCTTCCGGAAAATTTTGAAATGCAACCTTGGCAAGAAACAATGGGAAACAAGAAGATTTGAATTAGTGAAGAAAAGGACATTCTTCGTTGGGGGTACTCCCCTGCTGGTACGTTCATAGTTAAGGAAGCCTACCAACTTCCAGAGAAATTTCATTAGCAGAAGAAATATCACATTTGGAACAAAATCTAGAAAGCCAAACTCTGGCCAAAGGTTTCCACCTTTCTCTGGCTCTTGGTCTAGAACTGACTCCTAACCTAGGATAACCTAAAAAAGCGAGGTTTCATTGGACCCTCAATTTGTTACTTATGCCAGCAACAGGAAGAAACAATGGAGAACACCTTTAATCAATGCCCCAACAATAATATGATTTGGGATCAAGTTATGGTCATCATGAGGCAAACCAAAAGAGATAGAACAAGTGTCATCAACACTATTAGAAATTGGGGCTCGAGAGATTTCAAAATCCCACTCCTCAACAAGATCTGGCAACTCCTACCAGGTTTCATAGTTTGGTAGCTCTGGAAAGAAATAAATTGAATCATCTTCCACTCCAAGATCTCCACTCCCTCCACAACCTGGACCCAAATTGTGGAGAGTATTTGGGAAACTATTCAAATTCAATCCTGGACCCCAGAAGAAATTCCTAATGAACCACCTGAATCCCTCATCTTCTCTTCCTGGTAGAAGATAACATCCAAGGCTTCACTCCCTTTTTATACTCCCCCAACCCCTCCAGTTGAAGTTGTCCTCCCCTAGGATTCTGGAAGCTGAACTTCGATGGAACCTCTAAAGGAAATCCTGGACCGATAGGTTTTGGTGCAGTAATAAGAGACAACATAGGGAAAATCAGACACCTCATAGCGGGTTCTCTGGGCCATGACACGAACAACTTAGTGGAACTTTG
>ML862308.1:18757-39329 GCA_009831015.1 Picea engelmannii
CCCCCCCCCCCCCCCCCTCAGTATTCCAACAATTTGTATCAGAGTTGGTTCCTTCAGGAAATAATTTAACCACTAGAAGGAATATCATGGAGTACGGTATGTTTGGGGTGTTGATTTTTCAATATGATAGGTTAAGCATGTAGTTCATTTCAATTTTCATTTGTCTTAGCCATAAACAAGAATGTTGCAGCAACCAAGATCACAAGAAGAAACACCATGCACAAGAACACAAGAAGTATCTTGGGAAACCCTTCTCAACAAGGGAAGAAAACCCAGCCAAATCCTTTGCTATATTATTCAAGAGAGAGACATTCACCACCAAGAAAGACCTAGCACATAAGAGGGTGCTTAAACCCTAGAAGACTAGTGCCCAAGAGAGGTGTGCACTTCTCCCAAGTAAATGTACTTGCTGAAATTTCCAAACTCACTTGAATGATATGTTTCCACAATGGAGAATTTCCATTTACTTATATTAGAATTGTCCCATCAACTGAAGTGTCTATTGGCTCAACAAGGCCGACCTCTCTAAGTCCTATTATAATAATAGTAATAATTATTATTATAATTAATATTATCCAGATTAATTATCTTTTACATTTATTATTAATCACATTAAGGTGGGGTCAACCTATACCCTTTACATAACAATTAGGGCTACAAGCAGGTCTAACTCTTGAACAATATATAGAAAAGGATCTGATACACCCATTAGTGCTCCTCCACTAGGGGCACATCCATAGGGATGTCATATCTTTGGTTAATTGCATTACACAGAAGAACCATATCTTCACACGTTCACCTGTGCTCGTCCACAGGCACGCCCGCTCTACAGATCTTCTTTCCCACTGCCTCACATAGGAGAATCATCTGGAGTCTTCTCATCAACTCTACTTCTCAGAGGATGCTAATACATCATCTTCATTTATGTTCACATGATGACGCACCCAACACTTTGGGATTTCACACGTTCACCTTGTGCTCAACCACAAGCATGTCCAACTCAATGGATTGCCTTTCCCACTAGATAATCATCTAGAGTTATTCTCAACTCTCTGAATGGAGGAGGTCATCTCTACATTCCTAGCTCTGTCTCGGGAAGGAACCACATGCCCTTCTTAGGGGATTTCTCTCAGGTTTGTAAGATGAGAGAAAGACTTACATAGTTGCAATGATCCACACCTCACAGTTTTGTAAGCTGGAGAATGTCTCACATAGCTGCAATCATCAACACTCCCTCTCAACTAGGGAGGCATTTTCCACTAGGCCAAGTCTCTCACAAAAATACTCAAACTTTGTCTTGGCAAGTGGTTTGGTGAAGATATCTTCAATTTGTTTATGAGTAGAAATATATTGCATGTGTACTGCCTTTCTATACACCATGTCTCTGATATAGTGATACTTGATTTCAATGTGTTTTTATTTGTCATGAAACACTGGGTTCTCAGAGAGCTTTACACAACTCTGGTTGTCACAATGAATAGTATTCAGATCCATCTCATGATCGAACAATTCTATCAAGAGTTTGTGAATCCATACTACTTCACGAACTACCACACTTAGTGCAATGTACTCTACCTATGTTGTACTTAAAGCTATAGAGCTTTGTTTTTTGCTACACCAGGAAACCATGGTTGATCCTATGGTGAAGCAACAACCTGATGTGCTTTTTCTGTCTACTTCACTTCATGCCTAGTCTACATCGGCATATCCTTCCAAGATTAGGTCCACATTAACTGCATATCCAGGCCAAATCGAATTGTACCTTGTAATTATTGCAATACGTGTTTTGTAGCTATCCAGTGTGTATGTTTTGGTCTACTCATAAATTGGCTAAGCACATTGACTGCATAGAAAATGTCTGGTGTGGTGTTAACTAGATACATCAAAGATCCAATAAGTTGTCGATATAAATGTGGATCTACGTCTCCTGAATCAGTGTCACTCATATTCTTTAAATCCATTACCATTGGAGTAGGCACGGATTTACATTTTGTTATTTCGAACATTTTCAGTATCTCCATAGTATATTTTCCTTGACTTAGGAAAATCTCATATGATCTCTGCCATACTTCTAGTCCCAAGAAATAATGCATTAGGCCCAAATCCTTCATTTCAAATTTAGCAGTTAATGCTTGTTTGCATTCAACAATGAGTCTCTCTGAACCAGTGATGAAAAGATCATCCACATATAAGACCAAAATCAGACACTCATTGCCATCAATGTGATAATATAAGTTTGGGTTGACTGCAATTTTGTTGAAGCCCAAACTCATCATAAATCCATCCTCTTCTCGTACCAAGCATGTGGTGCTTGTTTTAGACCATATAGGGATTTATTCAAACTGAATACATGAGATTTTTTGTTGTGTATAACAAAACCTTCTGGCTGCTCAATATAAACTTCTTCCTCAATTTCACCATTGAGAAAAATTGTCTTTACATCCATCTGATGTATCTTCTAACCCATGGAAGCAACTAGTGAAATGATATATCAGATGGAGGTATATATGGCTACTAGTGCAAAATTATCGTCATAGTCGACTCTCTCTATTTGTGAAAACCCTCTAGCCACAAATCTTGTTTTCTATTTCTCAATGCTTCCATCAACAACATGTTTTATTTTGTAAATCCATTTGGAGGTCACTATGTACTTTCCCTCTGGTCTTGGAACAACATCCCATACATCATTTTTTTAGTATATATTGATATTCTTTAGTCATGGAATCTTTCCATAGTTGTTCACCTGAAGCTTCTCCATGACAAGTTGGCTCTGAATCAATAATTTGGTCATTGCTGAAAGGTAGCTTGAGAATATCTTAGGTCTCTTTCTTTCTTTGGTTGCTCCTTGTGGGGCTTTATGCCCTTCTTCTTCTTCTAAAGTTCGTCGAGATAAACAAGTTATTTTATATCCAACTGTGATGTCTCTGGGTATGTTTCTTGGGGAAACTGAGTCTACTAGAGCAACTGGGTCAACTAGAGTTGTTGGCTCATATGGAATAATATATGTCTCCCTCTAAACTGTTGAAGGAGGAGGAGGTATTGTTTCACTATCAATTTCCATCTGAGCTTATCTAGACTTCTAGAAGGAAACTTCTTCTCGAAAGGTAACATCTCTTTTTACTTCAATTTTTCTCTGACCTGGGATGTAGATTTGATATGCTTTTGAGGATTCACTATATCCTACAAATGTACCCTTTCTTCCTGAAGGTTCTAGTTTGGATCTCTTTTCTTTGGGTACATGAAGGTACACTGGACATCTAAATATTCTGAAGTGTCTGATCTCATGCTTCACTTTGGTGAATGCTTCTTCTGGAGTAATGTTCTTCAGGATCTGATGAGGACTACGGTTTTGAACATATACTGTTGTCATACATGCTTCTGCCCATAGAGTCATAGGTAGACTTTGATCATGTATCATTTCTTTAGTTGCCTCAATGATAGTTCTATTTTTCCTTTCAACAACCCCATTTTGTTGAGGGTTGTAAGGAACTGTGAACTCCCTCTTGATTCCTTCTTAAATACAAAAACTTTTAAATTCTTTTGAGGTGTATTCTCCTCCATTGTCTGATCTTAATACTTTCATTTTTCTTCCGGTCATGTTTTCCACCTGAGCTTTGAATTCTTGAAATTTGGCAAGGACTCCATCCTTGTTCTTTAGAAAGTAAATCCAAGTTTTCTTGGAGTGATCATCTATGAAGAGTACATAGTATAAGTACCCATTTAAGGATGCAACAGTCATTGGCCCACATACATCTAAATGTATCTAGTCCAAGATTTCCTTGGATATGTTGTCACTGCTAGGAAAGGATCCTTTAACATTTTTTTCAAGGGCACAACCTTTGCAAACACCTTTATGATGGATGATCCAGATTTATGTAGGAACACAATGAAATACATAAATTCACATAAACACAGAGATGCAGTAGAAATAAGACTTCATTTCATTAATAACAAATGACTGAAATATGCTTACAGACATAATGGAAATAAACTAGCTAGGGCGTTGGTAGCTTATCTCTGAGAAGAGATGTGGCGGCTACTGGCCTCTGAACTGTATTACAATGAGGCTCCAAGGCCTATTATTATTGAGAAACAATGGAAAACCCTAAACATCCAAAGACCTAACCCTAGGAGATGAAACGCCAAGACTATGGGCCCCGTTTGGGTAAGTTGGTACATCAACTTCCCGGAGACGTAACTTTGGCATACGATCTCCGTTTGACGTGTTCCATACCTCATTAGAAAGATATATTCGAGGACTACAACTTTTGGGTGCGAAACATGATCTAAGATCCACGTTGCTATCCATTTTCCCAAAAAAACGTCGTTTAAGGCCTCAAAATGGCTTCGGAAGTTCAAGACCCGAAAAAATGCTAAAAATAATAAACTCTGCGGAAACTGAAAAATTGAAAGAAGAAATGATGGGGGTCCAAGTGGCATATGTGGGTGGCCACCAATATCCACCTGGATCATTCCTCCCCCCTTAGGAAGGAATGTTCCCCATTGCGTTGAGTTCCTCCATGAGATGAGGAAACTTCTATTGAACTTGGTCCCTGGTGAGCCACTTGCCTTGGTGAAGGAGTTGGCTTGCTTTGACAACTCGATATAGCGGTATCCTTTGTTTTTGGGTGTGCTTGATCTGTGTATCCATGATTTGATCCATTCTGGCTTGTTCCATGCAGTCTGGATTTAACTCTGTTGGTGTGAGTTGTTCTGCCATGTTGGATGTGTCTAGTAGAGGTGGAAAGTAGGGCCGAAGGCGGTCCACATTGAACACTGGGTGCAGACCAAGGAATGGTGGAATGCTAAGCTCAAAGGAATTTTCACCTATAGACTTGGTGAGGGTGTATGTCCCATATCGAAGCGGACAAAGCTTGCAGTGGGGTCCAGCGAGGTGCTCCTTTTGCAAATGCAACCACACTTTGTCGCCCACCTGGAAGTTGTGTGGCACCCGATGTTGATCATGTCGTTGCTTGTACTTAGCATTGGCTCTGTCCAAGATATCATGAACCTATTGGCGGATGTGTTGAATCTTCTCAATGAATTTGTTTTCCTTGTCAGCCTCAGACTGGACATGAGCTAAATCTTCCTGAGTAGCCACAAATGGCATGGCTATGTCAATGGGACATAGTGGCTTGAATCCCAAGCCCACTTGAAAGGGGTTGTGGTTGGTTGAGCTATGGAGAGCCCAGTTGTAGTTGTGTTGTACATAGGGGAGGCTCTCATCCCATGTGTGTGGATGATTTGAATTGTACATGTGCAGAATGTGTATGATCATCCGGTTGACGACCTCTATCTGGCCATCAGTTTGCATATGGAAAGTTGTGGACTTGGTGAGCTTGGTGTCCAACATTGACCAGAGGCTGGACCAAAATGTACTGAGGAACCTACTATCCTGATCTGAGATGATAGACTGTGGGATCCCAAAGTGTACCCACACTCGTTCAAAGAAGATTTTAGCAGTGCTTCTGTTGTGATATTCTTCTTGTAGGCCATCATAATGGACATCTTCGAGAATAGATCGACGACCACAAAAACACAGTCATTTCCATGCTTAGTAGAAGGAAGGCCCGACATGTAATCCATAGAGATGGATTCCCAAGGTCGACTGGGGGTAGGAAGCAGAGTATATAGGCCTTGCTTCTTGATGGTTGGTTTGGAAATGGCGCAAACAGTGAAGAACTTGATGTACTTCCTGACATCTTGTCGAAGGTTTGGCCAATAGAAATACTTTTGCAGTACTGCCACGGTTTTCTCGACCCCGAAATGCCCAGTGAACTGACTGTAGTGCGCCTCTCAAATATTCTTGGCACGCTCGCTTGAAGGAACACAAAGGTGTCCTAGGTGACACAGCAGGCCATCCTAGAGGTGGAAATTGAGAAATTTCTTACCCTCCAAGAGTGTATTGTATGTGTGGCCGAATTCTGGATCACTTGTGTAGAGAAGCGGCCAATCGGAAGTCTCGTGCCCACAATAGTTGAGAACAATAGTTAGTGCCACGATGGGTGGTCGACTGAGGCAGTCTGCAACATTATTGGTGCTTTCTTTTTTGTACTTAATGTTCAAATGAAACTGTTGTAGGTATGTGGACCACTTCTGATGGCGATCATTTTGCAACTTCCCTTGTGTCTGTATGAACTGCAGGGGTCGGTGGTCTGTGTGGATGATCGTTTCCTTTCCCAAAATGTAATGCTTCCATTGTCGATAAGCCTGCACAATGGAATACATTTCTTTGTCATAAGTGGGATACTTTCGGACTGTGTCAGAAAGTGTCTCACTGCGATATGCCACTGGATGGCCATGTTGAGTAAGGACTGCCCCAATAGCATAGTCAGAGGCATATTTCTCGATCTCAAATGGTTGTTGCAAGTCTAGTAATGTGAGAACTGGTGCAGAGAAGAGGTGATGCTTCAACTCCCCGAATGCCTTCTGTTGAGATTCAGACCAAAAGAATTTTGATTTAGCTCCTCCCTTGGTGACTTGACTCAAGGGCCAAGTGATATGAGAGAATCCCAACACAAACCTGTGATAGAAATTGGCAAGACCTAAAAAGATACGGAGCTCTGTTAGGGTGGTTAGGGTTGGCAAATCTTGAATGACTTGGATCTTTGTTGGATCCACATGCACTCCCTACTCTTCAATAATGTATCCCAGATATTGAACCTGGGTCATGCCAAAAGTGCATTTCTCCAAATTGACACACAACTTGTGTTGCCGCAGTGTTTGGAGGACCTGTCCAATGTGGTGGAGGTGCTCCTCCCAAGTCTGGCTAAAGATCAAAATGTCATCCAAGTAAACCACTACAAATGAGTTGGTGAATGGCCACATGATGTCGTCCATTAGCCTCATGAAGGTTGCAGGGGCATTCATCAACCCAAAAGGCATGACCAACCATTCAAAAATGCCCTCCTTGGATTTGAATGTAGTCTTCCACACATCAGAGGGTTTGATTGGTACCTGGTGATACCCAGACTTCAAGTCGATCTTGCTGAAATATTTTTCCCCCTTGAGTTGGTTCAGAAGGTCATCAATCCGTGGGATCAGGTACCTATTCTGGACAGTGATCTTGTTCAGTGCCCGATAGTCAATGCAGAGTCTCCAAGTCCCATCCTTCTTCTGCACCAACACGATCGGGCTCCCACAGGGTGATGAACTCGACCAAATGTGACCTTTCTGCAACAGCTCCTAAATCTGCCTCTTGATTTCATCATTCTCCATAACAGAGTGCCGATAGATGGGTCCATTGGGTAGCGGCGCACCTGGAGTCAGATCGATGGGGTTCTTGACCTGGAAGTGTAGAGGAACCCCTGCAGGGGAGGTGAATATGTCCTCATACTCCTCCATGACCTTATCCATCTGTTGTTTTCATGCAGCAGATCCCTATCTGGAGGTCATGGCCACAGTCTTCCTCTTTCCCTGAGGGCGGATCATCAGGAAAACAAATTTCCTGGTTTTGGAAATGAGCTTACTGCATTGTTTTGCATTAACCAAAGAGATGGTGGTAGGCGGTGCTATCTCCGGTATCCTGTACAACTTATTTCCCAAAGTGATAATAATAGCACGAGGCCTCGACTCATACACAACATGTCACTTCCACAAGTATGGTTGTCCTAATAATACATCAGAAACATTAAGAGAAGCAATGTCACATAATACCTCATCCGTGAAGGGCTTGATGTTGTAGGGAAGGTGACATTGTTGACTGACGCAGAGGTCCCGTCCTTGGTGCAACCACCCGATGGTGTATGGTTGTGGGTGTGTTGTGGTCGACAAGCCTAGCCACTTCACGACCTCTACCGAGATGAGGTTATTATGGCTCCCGCTGTCGACAATGAACTGCAACGGGGAACCCTTTACCCACATCTTGGAATGGAAGAGACACTCTGCCTCCTCTAGATCTTCTGGTTCCTCCTTCTAGATCTTCGTGGTGGCAACGGTGGCATTGGGCTCCTGTTACCATTTTCCCTAGTGTTGGAAGAGCTCTATAATTAATGTGAGCAATTCTTCTATGCCATAACTCACACAAGTTGATAATGTCATGTAATAAGGCTTGAACTGGTTTGATGGTCAACTTGTACAAGGTGTTTTCTCTGACACCAATTACTTTGGACGAGCTTATATGAGAGTCTTTGTGCCATGCAAGAACTGTTCCTTCTGAGAAAGTAATTTTGTAACCTTTGTCCTCCAAGGCCAAAATAGAGATAAGGTTTCTCTTCATTCTGGGTACATATAGAACTTCCTCTATTTTAAGTTGAATATCTGAATCTAGTTGGAAGGTAGAAGTTCCAACTCCTCTCTCATTATATCTTGCATCATCTCCAAGAACAACATGTAGATGTGTCTCTTTCTCAACGAAGTTTGTTAGATGATTTCTAATACCGGTCATGTGCTTAGAGGCACCACTGTCAATTAGCCAAGTATTATCATTGATAGGAACCATACCTGAGAGTGTTGAGATGTTGATGTCTTCATTACTTTGGAGTCTTGTACTGAGCTTGCTTCCCATCATGATTTTTCTTATCTTCACAAACCCTTGTCAACTAGGCTAGAAAACCTAACAGCTAGGCTAGGCTAGCACTTTTAGGTTTTATTGGGCTTGTGACTGCCAATAATAAGCCTTGATAAATATGATAGCCCTAGAAATATGAGGAACTTCTTCAAGAAGTTTGCAAAAATACACTTCAGAATTTTCTGCATAATTTTGGCAAAACCCTAGAAACCCTTAGGGCCAAAAATTTGAAATGCCCAGAATTTTGATCTGAGACTTGTCGGAGGTGCGTTGAAGGAGGTTGTATGATTCTATTTATTTTTCATCCCAAGCGTCCAAGTTTTGAGTGGTGAAATCTCTCAGAAGAGGAGGTCGTACAAAATTTCAGGAAACCCTAGGAGGGTTGTACGGTTTCTGCAAATGAGTGAGAGAAGGGGATGGAAAATGCTTGTGCAATGGGATCTTCAAGACCTATTCTCTAATACCATTTTTATTTTTCAATATGATAGGTTAAGAATGTTTTTTATTTCAATTTTCATTTGTCTTAACCATAAACAAGAATGTTGCAACAACCAAGATCACAAGAAGAAACACCATGCACAGGAACACAGGAAGTATTATGGGAAACCCTTCTCAACAAGGGAAGAAAACTCAGCCAAATCCTTTTCTATATTCTTCAAGAGAAGTACCTTCACCACCAAGAAATACCTAGCACATAAGAGGGTGCTTAAACCCTATAATACTAGCGCCCAAGAGATGTGCGCACTTCTCCCAAGTAAATGTACTTGCTGAAATTTCCAAACTCACTTGAATGATATGTTTCCGCAATGGGGAATTTCCCTTATATTAGACTTGTCCTATCAACTGAAGTGTCTATTGGCTCAACAAGGCTGACCTCTCTAAGTCATATTATAATAATAATAATAATAAGTATTATAATTAATATTATCCATATTAATTATCTTTTACATTTATTATTAATCACATGAAGGTGGGGTCGACTTGTACCCTTTACATAACAATTAGGGTTACAGGAAGGTTTGACTCTTGAACAATATATAGCAAAGGATATGATACACCCACTAGTGCTCATCCACTAGGGGCACATCCATAGGGATGTCATATCTTTGGTTCACTGCATTACACAGAAGAACCATATCTTCACATGTTCACCTATGCTCATCCACAGGCATGTCCACTCTACAGATCTTCTTTCCCATTGCCTCACACAGGATAATCATCTGGAGTCTTCTCATCAACTCTGCTTCTTAGAGGAGGCTAATACATCATCTTCATTTCTGATCACATGACGATGAGCCCAACACTTCAGGATTTCACACATTCACCTTGTGCTTGTTATCCCCGATTTCTAGGGATAACTAGGAGATCATGTCTTGAGGCCCACAGGTCCTAGACATGGAGTACCGAGAGCAGGATTGACCTGAGCATGGCCCTGGAGGGCCCATACTTATTTTCTTCGCTAGATTTGTCCTGTCAATAGCAGCGACATCCATCACCATCGGCTTGGACTTGCATAAGAGAAGACTCTTGCTCCATGAGGTAATTGGTCCAGGTATCATGGTATGTGTCATGTTTGATCATTATAAATTTCTTATATATGCATCAGGTTCCTTACATTTCTGACGACTGCTTGGATCTTACACTAACCCACTTGATCATTGTTGGGGGGATTAACGGGATGCCCTAGAAAGCTGGTATCCATGGGTTTTGGTTAGCCAACAGGGGGAATTTGGAGAGCCATCGTCTGCTCCCACCATACTATCACTTTACATCTTATCTCCCATACATCTATCCCATTTCCCTGGTCCGGGCATTAGGATGACCTATTTGAGGGGTTACACTTTGTCCTATGGGAAGAAGGGGCTAAAGGCCCAGGGGGTAAAAGCAGATGGTAAAAGATAAAATCCATAGGAAATAAAACCTAGAGATGCCTCGCCGAGGGATCCCTGAGAAGGCAATAAAAGGCCTCTCGATAAGAAACAAAAGGGACCCAAAGAAAAATAACAAAACAAGGCCTAACTAAGAGGATGGGAGGTCTCATCACGAGCCGACTCATTATGTTCATAGGTATCTAGCAGTATGACATTGTCATTATCTGGTCACCACGCTAGGGCAATGACCCTTGGTTGCATGTCCAAGGGAAAGGGGGTCTCATCACGAGCCAGCCTTATCATTTCTACGAAAATACTAGTGAGTAACACTGTCAGCTCTGGCCACCATGCCAAGGCAGTGTCCTCTAGTCAGACTTTGAATTAAAAAATAAAGAAAAAGCAATAAATAAAAAAAGAATAAAGGCAATAAAGGGACTAGGAAAAAAGTGCATCCATGACGGGTACAACTCACCTCCCACAAAGGCACCCACAGACAATACCTACCCCTGGTCTTCACTATGACCGGACATCCTTAGACAATATCACTTCATGAACATGGCTTGAATAATCTTCTGTGGAAACTTTCCTCTTCTTATGGATACTAGCCCAATAGGTTGTTCTGTCTATTTTTCAACTTTGTATAGTAGATCAATGTAATGTCTTTGAGCTATTAGAGGATATGCTAGGGGTTTTCTGCATGTATTTGATAAATTTAATGATGAAATATGATTGGCATTGCTATGATCCCAAGGAATGATGAGCCCATGGAGGGAAATTTTTTGATGTGCGGCACCATACCCGATGGACAGGTACCAGTGGACTGGTACACATGGGGATATGATTAGCTCGGACTTCCATGGGGCTGAAGAGCCCATCAGATGGTTTCTGTGATGGAAGAGATAGGACAACATTATGACAAGCCTTTGCACAAGAAGAGAGAAGGACGTTCCACCCAGGACACTTTGGCAGAGGCCGACCTAGGGGGAATCACCCACTGCAGATGGAACGTTTACCCCTTGATGGACAGGACATCACCCAACAGAGCAGGACGTTATCCTGAGCATGTGACAGTGTGATGAGGCTATTTGGCACGTGTGGTAGCTTGGAGGATCCCAAAAAAGGGCCAATGTCTCCCTCAGAAGGGCTTGACATCCCACTTTTTGCTCATATTATGTCATTTTCTAGCAGTTAATGCAAAAACAATGTAAATTTTGTAGTTATCCTTGTCGGTTGTTTTAATGACCTATTTTTTAATTGAAAGGTCATGGATTGGTATAAATTGAGGACGTTTTTCCTCATTTTGAACAGAACATAACTCACTCTCTTGTGAGAGACTATATTTTAGACTTTTGCTTGGTATTTTTGGTGTTGGAAGTGAGGCGCAACTCTTCTTGGAGGTTTTCTCTTGGCATTTATGGTGTTTCTCTCATGGAAGGTTTACAACTAGGGTTTGATAATGCATTCTTCATGATATGTAAGTGAATTTTTCATGCAAAACTTCTTAAGTGAATGGTTGTAGGCTTAATTTCTTACATTTTCTATTATATTGCTATTATATTGCTGAATATTGAAACCCTAGGTAGCAAGCACACTAGTAGGTCATTGCTATATGTCCCCATGTTTGAGAAATTGTTTTAGCCATTGATATATACCTTTCAGCTAGCTATATACCTTAGATATATACCTTGAAGCTAGCTATTTTTCCAAGTGTGTTTAGAGAAAGAGGAAGGAGCATGAGGCCTTGCTTAAGCAACACTGGAATGAGCCTTCTTCCCTTAGGGTTTTGATTCTAGGGCCCTGCCATTGAAGCACCTTGGAACCCTACTCTCTAGTCTCTAAGTGTAAGTCCTCCCGAGATCTTTTTCCCTTACTTTTGACCCCATTTTACCCTAAGGCACTGGTTAGACTTACAACGTTGAGCTTGTAGTGTTCAAAATCATCTTTTAAAACTTTCATCCTTGAAACCCTAACTAACCCTAACCCTACTAACCTAGGCTGATGTCATACTTGACGCAACAAGATTTCTAACTAGTAATTGAGAAATTAATGATGATGTCAAGCATATATTGAGCTATTGTTGATTGAAAATACTGTTGTCTTGGTCATTATTATAGACATTGATGAATTGATGATCTTGCATAGGCTATTTAGCAAAACGTTGACCTCATTTTGTCTATCATATTGCTTATTAATGAAATCAGATAGTCAAGAAGAACTAACCCTTTGAATTATAACTTGCAAATATACATATTGTTTTGTCATTGTCTTATTCCGGGTAGGTGTTCTCAATAGGGACTTCTCTTCTTTATTGGCTGATTAGTCGGAATATCTGATACTGGTGGTAACCTGAGAGGAGGGAAAACCTTAACTTTTGACCTTATATTCTTTGCCTCTTCAAAACCCCAGGTTACCGGGGATGTCTCCCCTGGGCTAACCTCCCTAAATAGAAATAACCTCCCCATCGAGGTGACATTGGGTGGGGAAGGTTCCTTGTTTCACCAGTTTGACCTTTATCCTTATAGCATGTGACCTAAAATATAAACTGCACGATAACATTTTGGCGCCATTGCCAGGGAACACTAAGTCAATATTCCTCAATGACAAATCCTTTGGTAAGCCTTGCCTCAAAGACCTTTCTCTTACAAGCTTACCTGGTGACTCCACTAGACCTTATTCCCCCTATTCTTTGGTAGTTTCAGGAAAACTATCTGGCGACTCCACTGATTTTTCTTAGGGTGCCACATTACCTTCTGTGATATTTTCAATTTATGGGATCATGGCACACTGGGAACTAATGTATCCAAGTATTGATTTCAGAAGTTTTCAAGGATATCCAAATTACTTTGATACAAAATGGCTAGACAACTCTCCAATGTTTTTGGGCCTCCCAGCTCCTCATATAGTAAATGTTTTGGAGTATTTGAGCGAGATAAAATTGGGAGGAGAGGATGCTCTTATAAAATTGTTTTTTCTCACCCTGCCATCCTACTTATAGAAACATTTTAAGAATTGTTGCAAGGACAGGGGAATATCATCTTTCATGCACCTCATCAGTAAGTTTATCGACCTTACTAAGCCAGATTGCCAAACGTATGAAGATGTCCTTCAAAACCTCATGGTAACCTTACACCACAAAGGATTCACCACTGAGATTGTAGAATATCTCAGGAGGGATTATCATGATCAATACCAAGAATCCTCTTATATAAGAGACGAGGTTTGTGAAGACCATTGTCAACCCCTTGAAGAGGAGCAAGATCTCTCCCATAATCCAATAGAATGCAACGAAGACGTAACCAAAAACGTGAATTATGAGGATGAAGCACCGGTAATCGCTCCTCAGTCTGATGAAGCTCTCCAAGATCCTGTCACTCCTGCACAAGATGAAGAGAATGAGGTAAGTCATTTTGATTCTTTTGATGATACCTTGTTCTATGACTCAGAGAATGAAGAAGGAGTGGAACCCTTGGATGAGCTAGATCCCTTATGTCTCAAGACTGAAGATTTAGAGGAAGATATTCCACCTGATGATGCTATCCAAATACTTGAAGCTCTTTCATAGGAAATATTAAGTGAGGTAAATTATTCCCCCTTCCAAGTTTTTAGTCGTTCTTTGCCTTATGACACATAGAGAAGAGAAGTATTGGATTTTTTGACTCCTCCATGTTATGATACTAATACTGACATAACTGATTTTGACGAGTTCATACATGTTGGAAAGCATAGGTGGGATGCATTTAGTTATGATACAGATCCCATCTATGACGTAAAAGGTCATCCCCAAGTGTTTCCTTCGCAATTGTCACAGCAAGCTCTTGAACAATGGCAACAAGGAGATGAGATTTTTACTAACTCTCCACAAACACCCAAGGTTGACCAAGTACAACATTTCACTGATGATTTCCGGTCTTACCTTGAGGCCTTTGATGAGTAATCCTCCGAGCACTTGGATTTACCCTGTGAAAATGACTATCAACTGCCACTATGCTTGGATTTTGATAGGAGTGAAAACATTGTTTGCCTAAAGAAGGATTCTCATGACTTTTCACTCCAGCCACCTGTCATTACTTTACCGTACTTTTCCATTAAAGGTGTAGTTGGGAAGTACCTTTTTTATGTTGAGTTTCCTCCTAGGAAAACCCTAGACTCCAAGGGTTGGTTGGGTACTGCAAGTTCCAATCAGTTTTTCAACTTTCCCTTGATAGTTTGCCAGTCATCTGCTAGATCTTTGTCGATCCCTTCCTTGACTTCAGAGCGTGAGGATGTCCTAGGTAACCATTTTACATGCCCTTTGAGTCAATTTTATGAACCTTGTATTTTTCATGAACCTTTCTTGGATTGGACTGAGTACTTTTCTCAGAGATGGACTTGGCAAGATTTTATCCCTCCCGCCCGCCTCCATGAGTTAGATTCTGACTTTCCCGATGATATGATGTATATTCTAACTCATGACATTTTTGTGCTTGATTTATCACTGTTTTGGTTTATGATGAAGCACAAAGGCAGGTATCGAGGAACGTTGTTGGGTTGGCTTCACTGGTTGTTTGACTACACCAACATGCAACCAACAGGTAAGTACAGGTAAGTATTTCACTTTCTATTCGCATTTATGATTGCTCTATATACATATATGTTATATTTTTTGGGGTGGAAATACCACCCCACCTTTGTTGCAAATGTATCTTTTCGAGTGTGAGAAGGTCTACAGGTTTATGCCAGAGATGTTGAGGTTCTCATACGCTCTACGGTGAGCACATGTCCCCGAGTTGGAGCCAAATGTTATCCCCGATTTCTAGGGATAACTAGGAGATCATGTCTCGAGGCCCATAGGTCCTAGACATGGAGTACTGAGAGCATGATTGACCTGAGCACGGCCCTAAAGGGCCCATCCTTATTTTCTTCGCTAGATTTTTCCTGTCAGCAGCAGCGTCATCCATCACCATCGGCTTGGACTTGCATCAGAGAAGACTCTTGCTCCATGAGGTAATTGGTTCAGGTATCATGGTATGTGTCATGTTTGATCATTATAAATTTCTTATATATGCATCAGGTTCCTTACATTTATGATGACTGCTTGGATCTTAGACTAACCCACTTCATCATTGTTGGGGGGATTAACGGGATGCCCTAGCAAGTTGGTATCCATGGGTTTTGGTTAGCCACCAGGGGGGATTTGAAGAGCCATCACCCTCTCCCACCATACTATCACTTTACATCTTATCTCCCATACATCTATCCCATTTCCCTAGTCTAGGCATTAGGATGACCTATTTGAGGGGTTACACTTTGTCTTGTGGGAAGAAGGGGCTAAAGGCCCAAGGGGTAAAAGCAGCTGGTAAAAGATAAAATCCATAGGAAATAAAACCTAGAGATGCCTCGCCCAGGGATCCTCGAGAAGGAAATAAAAGGCCTCTCGATAAGAAACAAAAGGGACCCAAAGAAAAATAACAAAACAAGGCCTAACCAAGAGGATGGGAGGTCTCATCACGAGCTGGCTCATTATGTTCATAGGTATCTAGCAGTATGGCGTTGCCATTATCTGGTCACCACGCCAGGGCAATGACCCTTAGTTGCATGGCCAAGGGAAAGGGGGTCTCATCACGAGCCAGCCTTATCATTTCTGCAAAAATACTAGTGAGTAACACTATCAACTCTGTCCACCATGCCAAGGCAGTGTCCTCTGGTCATACTTTGAAGTAAAAAATAAAGAAAAAGCAATAAATAAAAGAAGAATAAAGGAAATAAAGGGGCTTGGAAAAAAGTGCATCCATGACGGGTACAACTCACCTCCCACAAAGGCACCCATGGACAATACCTACCCCTGGTCTTAACTATGACCGGATATCCTTAGACCATATCACTTCATGAACATGGCTTGAATAATCTTCTGTGGAAAATTTCCTCTTCTTATGGATACCATCCCAATAGGTTGTTTTGTCTATTTTTCAACTTTGTATAGTAGATCAGTGTAATGTCTTTGAGCTATTAGAGGATATGCTAGGAGTTTTATGCATGTATTTGATAAATTTAATGATGAAATATGATTGACATTGCTATGATCCCAAGGACTGATGAGCCCATGGAGGGCGAAGTTTTTGATGTGCAGGACCATACCCGACGGACAGGTACCAGTGGACCGGTACACATGGGGATATGATTAGCTCAGACCTCCATGAGGCTGAAGAGCCCATCAGATGGTTGTTGGGATGGTAGAGACAAGACAACATTATGACAAGCGTTTTCACAAGAAGAGAGAAGGACGTTCCACCTAGGACACTTTGGCAGAGCCTGGCCTAGGGGGAATCACCCACTACAGATGGAACGTTTTCCCCTTGATGGACATGACGTCACCCAGCAGAGCAGGATGTTATCCTGAGCATGTGACAGTGTGATGAGGCTATTTGGCACGTGTGGCAGCATGGAGGAGCCCTAGAAGGGCCAACATCTGGCTTATGGATGCTGGATATGCCCAAAAAAGGGCCAACGTCTCCCTCAGAAGGGCTTGACGTCCCACTTTTTGCTCATATTATGTCATTTTCTAGCAGTTAATGCAAAAACGGTGTAAATTTTGTACTCAGCCTTGTCGGTTGTTTTAATGACCAATTTTTTAATTGAAAGGTCATGGATTGGTATAAATTGAGGACGTTTTTCCTCATTTTGAATAGAACATAACTCACTCTCTTGTGAGAGACTATATTTTAGCCTTTTGCTTGGTATTTTTGGTGTTGGAAGTGAGGTGCAACTCTTCTTGGAGGATTTCTCTTGGCATTTATGGTGTTTCTCTCATGGAAGGTTCACAACTAGGGTTTGATAATGAATTCTTCATGATATGTAAGTGAATTTTTCATGCAAAAATTCTTAATTGAATGGTTGTAGGCTTAATTTCTTACATTTGCTATTATATTGCTATTATATTGCTGAATCTTGAAACCCTAGGTAGAAAGCACACTAGTAGGTCATTGTTATATGTCCCCTTGTTTGAGAAATTATTTTATCCATTGATAAAGGAAGATATAACCTAGCTGTTGCTACACTTTTCTCCCTTTTTTTCTGAGTTGGCATTAAATTTATAGGTTGAAGAGAGGAGATGTCATAGGCCTAGCTAAATCTACACCTAGGGTTTTAACCTTCCAGCGTTTGAAAAGCCTTGCTCCTGCAACACTTTTCTCCCTTAGATATATACCTTGAAGCTAGTCGTTTTGCCAAGTGTGTTTAGAGAAAGAGGAAAGAGCATGAGGCCTTGCTTAAGCAACACCAGAATGAGCCTCCTTCCCTTAGGGTTTTGATTCTAGGGCCCTACCATTTCAACACCTTGGAACCCTACTCTCTAGTCTCTAAGTGTAAGTCCTCCCGAGATCTTTTGCCCTTACTTTTGACTCCATTTTACCCTAAGTAACTGGTTAGACTTACAACGTTGAGCTTGTAGTGTTCAAAATCATCTTTTAAAACTTTCATCCTTGAAACCCTAACTAACCCTAACCCTACTAACCTAGGTTGACATCATACTTGACGCAACAAGATTTCTAACTAGTAATTGAGCAATTAATGATAACGTCAAGCATATATTGAGCTATTGTTGATTGAAAATACTGTTGGCTTGGTCATTATTATAGACATTGATGAATTGATGATCTTGCATAGGCTATTTAGCAAAACGTTGACCTCATTTTGTCTATCATATTTCTTATTAATGAAATCATATAGTCAAGAAGAACTAACCCTTTGAATTATAACCTGCAAATATACATATTGTTTTGTCATTGTCTTTTTCTAGGCAGGTGTTCTCAACAGGGACTTCTCTTCGTTTTTGGTTGATTAGCCGGAATATCTGATACTGTTGGTAACCTGAGAGGAGGGAAAACCTTAACTTTTGACCTTATATTCTTTGCCTCTTCAAAACCCCAGGTTACCGGGGACGTATCCCCTGGGCTAACCTCCCTAAATAGAAAGAACCTCCCCATCGAGGTGACATTGGGTGGGGAAGGTTCCTTTCTTCGCCAGTTTGACCTTTATCCTTATAGGTTATGACCTAAAATATAAACTGCGCGATAACAGCGCTCAGACACAGGCACATCCAACTCAACAGATCACCTTTCCCACTGAATAATCATCTGGAGCTATTCTCAACTCTCTAAATGGAGGAGGTCATCTCTACATTCCTAGCTCTGTCTCAAGAAGGAAACACATACCCTTCTTAGGGGATTTCTCTCAGTTTTGGAAGCTGAGAGAAAAAATTACATAACTGCAATGATCCACACCTCACAGGTTTGTAAGTTAGAGAATGTCTCACATAGATGCAATCATCAACATGGGGTACCCCAGTTTGATGGTCATAATGGTCAAAGATATTTAATGTGGAGTATTAGGATGAAAACATTCTTAAAGGAACAAGGGTATGATGTTTGGAAATCAATTTTTACAAGATACACCACTACAAAGAAACCGAATATTGTAGCCAATAAGGAATTGAAAAGAAACAACAAAATAACAATGGATTTGATTTGGGAAGCATTACTTGATCTAGTAAGAGAGAAAGTTGGAAAATTTTCATCAGCTAAATAACTTTGGGATAAGCTACATAATCTCTAATTTGAGGAGTATCCCATTACAAAACCAGAGAATGCTAAAGAATATGCAAGAACAGAACAAGAATAAAGATGTTCATAATGTCAGACATATTCAGAAGTAGAAGATTGTGAAGAAGGAATAATAGACCTTGAAGAAAAAATTAATCAGTGCTTTAGACGAATTGTCGAAACAAAGGAAGAAAAAGAATTATCTTGAGGAACAATTAGTCAAGAAGAATTCTCAAGAAATTTCCGAAGAATCTCAAAAAGTCATCATGAATCTAAAATCTTAGTTGGAAGAAGCCAGAAGGATTGAATAATCATACGAAAGTCATATGAAAGAGAATAAATGTTTGGAAGATGAAATAATAGCACAAATAAAGGAAGTAGAGAAGAGAGAGAATATTTTGACAGATCATCTCAAGGAAATATCTGAGGCTTTAAACTAGCTTGAAGCTGAATCTAGTTAACAAGAAAAAATACTTGAAGAATAAATCATCTCCTTGAATATCCAACTTGAATAAGCAAAGAGAACGAAAGAAGTTGATCTATGTGGATATTGGTGGCCACCCACCTATTCCAATTGGCTCCTCTTGACAGTTTTAGTTTAGCACGTTGTTTTGTACTTCTTTGTAATTGTGGATTCTACACTTTCTAGGCTATATGAATCCCTACAAATCTTCCAGGTAGATACTGGTGGCTTCCCACCTAATCCAACTGGCTTATTTTGTATGTTTTCATGTCAGCACATCTTTTTGTACTTCCAGGGTCGTTTTGCGGCCCTAGATAGTTTTTTTTGGCTTGCCACAATAAAACTATAGATGAAGTTAGATTTTGATGGTGTAATGCATAGTTATCGAAAAAACCTTTCCAACAACCTATCACGTGCCTAAAACAAAGGTCGTATGAAAAATTTACAACCCCAAGAAGTTGAGGTACCAACTTATCCATAAGGTCCCACATAACATTTTGCGTTTCCTCTCCTAGGGTTAGGTTTTTGGATGTCTAGGGTTTTGAATTCATGAGTAATGTTAAAAAGGCCTTTAGAGCCTCATTGTAATCATTTTTCTTAGGCGGATGCTCGTAGCAACCACATCTCTTCTTAGAGATAGCTATCACCATTCAAGCAAGTGTTTCATTTATGCAGTTTTACAGTCTCAACCTATTTCATTTATTCAATACAAGATATTGTTCACTGGGTATTTGTGTTGTTCTTCATATATTTGTGTTTATTGTGTTCACTTTTTTAATCAGTTCATTCCTTTCCTAAATCTGTATCAATGGTATCAGAACGGTTTTCTCTTAATTTATTTTTCTTCGTGCATGTCCCTGACAAGATCTAGGTAGAAGAAGTTGGGACTCGAACCAATCGAGCTGTTGCAATATCAGTCAAGTCGATCCCGAAAACAACCCATGGGGCATGAAAAGAAATATGATGGAGCAGGATATCCTTTTAAAATGTTTCTCAAGGAAGCCCTTGCGCAACAAAGGAATGAAATGATGGACAACTTTGCACAAATCCTTTAGTGGTTTCCCACAGAAGAAGCATATTCATCAAACAATCATGAAACTCCCTTCAAGATATAGGTAAATTTTGATATTCCATTTTTTGAAGGATTGATAGA
>ML862308.1:39429-52200 GCA_009831015.1 Picea engelmannii
ATAAAATAATTAAAAATAAAAACTAAATATAATAAATATATAATAAAACAAATATAAAAAATATAATAAAACATAAAATACAAAATACAAAAATTATAAAAAACACAAAACACATAAAATAAAATTAATAAACAAACATGGAACAACGTAATATTTAAAAACAACAAAACATGAAATAACACAATATTAAAAAACAAACAAACATGTAATAACATAAAATATATTAAAAACAAAACAAATATTTAAAACAAAACTATCCTAAGTCTACCCCACACACCTTTCATACCTCACGCCCCTCCACTCAAATCATACAAATTAATCGACGGACAACAAAAGTTCCGGAACCCCCCTCACTATCCGAAATTTAACGAGAGGGGGGGTCCGGAATAATGGTTTTGCAAAACCACCCCCCCTCCACGTGTCAGAATCCCATTCCAGTGGACCCCCCCCCCCAAAAAAAAAACCTCTTACCACCTCAGGGGGGGTCCGGAATACCGCTTTTCATGAAAAAAACCGTTTTCTTAATATTTTTGCCATTTTTGCCCATTTTAGCATGTGTTCGTATGAGGCAGTTTATGGGAAAATGAAGATGGATTTTAAAAATATGAGAGAGGTTTTTTCTCAGTACGAGCTGAAGAACAAAAACCTCTCTCATTTTTTTCAAAGGATCTACGAGAAGAGATAATCGAAGCTATCTTTCAGACTCTTTTTTCACATTTTCGGTTTATCTGTTACAGTCCCGATCTTGCAGTAGTTGTTACGGACAGCTGGGGACGATTTTGGCAAAACCGAAGGAGGTTTTTGTCCAGAACATGACCATATACAATAACCTCCTTCATTTTTCTCCCAGGTGTCATCGTTCAAGAGAAAAACATGTCTGTTCGGACCCCTTTTTCGTAGAAAACCGGTCCTTCTTTCATGGCAGACAACTCCAAATTTTGTGGGAGTGGTGGCTATTTTTGGCCGAGGCGGTTAAACCGACTTCCAAAACTTATTGGGATGGTCTGTCCTATTTATTCAGAGGATTTTAATGTAAAAGGGTTCGACCTGTGAGGTTCCTTGCTGGACTGTGGGCTGTGCTTGGCCAGAAAACTTCTTTCTGTAATTTTAAATGATCAATCAGTGATGGACATGTTATTTTTGCTACAGGATTCTTGTGTGGATGTATTGGTGGTGTTTTTACTCTGTTAAAGTATTTTCCTGTCCTCTTTCCACTTGTTTTTCAATTCTTATTGTCAGAAGAAAGTACACAGAGCAGAATTTATTGGCAAATACTTTGCATATGTCCATTTGATAATCTTTATGTTATTCATCTAAAAAGCTCAGTTATGGAATTCTTAGCTGCTCCTTTGCCTGGCTTTTTCCTCCCCTATTTCTTCCTCAAATAGAAATCATCAAAAATTATTTTGATCCAATATTTCCACTACCTTGCCCTGTGTAAGAGCTTTGTCCAGATTTGAGAATGAAACACATGTTAAAGCACAGACCCCATTTTCCCAATGGCCCTCCTTGTTGTCCCAAAACAACCATTTAAAAACCCCAACCCACACTTGCATAACTAGCCTAATACCTATTAAAACAAAGCTATATCAGACAGAGAGATCCCTCTCTGAGTCTTGGAGGGATAGATCCAAGACTCGAAGTGGTTTTGATGTTGCCTCTGTGACTGCCTCCGCATCCTTGGGAAAATTACAGAGTGCTAACAGGGTGTAAGTAGATGTAGAGGGGGTACCAAAACTTGGTTGGGCTACTAGGTGTACTGTGGGTGCCGGTGGGGGTCTACTTATGGGTGGAGGGAGGAAAATAGGGTATGGTTGTTGATAAGTGGGAGGAGGATAATAAGGGCGTCCCCCATATACCAACAAATATTGAGGTGTTCCATACATAAGTGGTTGTTGGAGGTGTGGAGTGGTACCAATCAATCCATCCATTAAGTGAGACATTTCAGGTTTGTCCTGATCAAATGGCATGGGTCTCGGGGAATTAGGTAGTACCATATATAAGTATCCTAACTATGAATAAATGAGTTCGAAATGTTGAGCCTTTTTGATGTCTTCTTCTTCTGATTGGGGGAAGGTGGCAGCTACATCCTTGGAAAGGAGGGAAACAAGTTATTTGAGAAACCAATTGAGGCATTGTTGCTTGGTGGCTTCTTCTTTGCATAGACTATGTCGTCGACACCATTCGTGAATGTGGTCAGTGATGTGTGTAGAAGAGGTTTGTTTAAACTCGGAGAGTAGTTTGAGACCATTGTCATGAAGGATTGGTAGTTGAAAGAAGGTAAAAAATTCTTTGGCCAAAGATTCAAAGGTCACATGGGACCCAGATTTTTCTTCTACATACCACTTGGTTGATGGGCCAGTGAGCGTGCATTGGAATAACCTCAATCAGAAAAAGTCATCCATGATGTTGTTTGAAGAGAACCATAAGTGAAAAGTCATGATATGGTTGGTCGGGTCGTCTCCTGCTTTTCCTTCAAACTTGGGGATGTCTGAAGGGACTTTGGTAGGCATTCTAGGTCATGTGGGGTCGTGCAATATAGGATCATTGGTGAGCTTAGTCAGATATGGTATGTTGAGGGAAGCAGAGTATGGCATTTGGGGTGGCGATGGAGGGTTAATTATCATCATGTTGGGAATGGTTTGTGTACCTGACCCATGAGGAGGGTTAGTTCCATCGATGGTGTGAGTGTTGTGTTTCCCTGACCCTTGAGGAGGGCTAGGTGGGGATGTACTTCCTCTTGGGGAAGAAGTGTGCCCCCCTATTCCCTGTAAAGGAAAGTGGGTGGATGGTTGACCTTGGGAAGTGGACCCAAGTAAAGTGGAACCAAGCAAAGTGGATCCTAAGATGGTAGCATTCACAGGAGTGTGAGAAGGTGGAGTCGACGAGTTGGCAAGACTAGGAACTCCCCCTAGAATGGGAGGGATATTTAGCAAGCGTCTGTAATGATGGGGATTATATGGGTCCCCTATGATATTCGACTAGCGAAGTGGATGTCTGAAAATGGTGATGAGAGAAAACAAGAGTCTTTGTTTATGATTTTTGGACCTTCACAATATATCTCACAATCACATGTAATCACAAGAACATCATACATAAATCAATTGATAAAGAAGCATACATGTGGGTAGGTAGGTTTTGTCCACGTGTAGAATAGAGAAAACAAAAGTGCTCGTGACCTAAAAGACGTAACGTTCTTCCTCTTAAATAGCATTGGACCTTCCAATAACACTCAATAGTGGGTTCTAAAGCCACCAGAAGAGGAACTAGTGAAGGATGAAGTAATAAGTTACAATGAGGGGTAGAGGGTGCATATCTCGAAAGAGCTGGCGATATTTATCAATAGCCACACAAAATCCTATCAAGGTGCAATTGCAGCCCACAATTGCCACCTAGGTAGATATCCTAAAATTTGGTCACTAGGTACCTCGGTCAAAGTGCGACATTTAGATTTTCGGCCTATGAAATGGGTCACGGGCTAGATCCCTTCCAAGAGGTGGGTGCCTCAAGGGGGGATGCACAGAACAACCGGACCTCGGTCTTCGACCCTTCACGAGTATCTCCCTACCTTATGATGTTAGGAACACTTGACTTGGAGGATTTTAAAGTTCCCTATTTGACAACTTCTACTGTTTGAAGATGTGAGAACCAAATAACGGGGAGTTATTTGGATGCCTATCCCCGAGATCTTACCTAGACTAAAAAAATTCTTTTGGAACCTCCTGTGGAGGAAAAATTAGTGAGTTTTAAGAAAAAATTTAGATGTAGTTGTTTGAGAGATTGGGAGTGTGAACCAATCTCGTTGAAATTAAGTGGGAGTAGATAGTCTCGTCAAGAAAAGGGGTGGGGCGTTTCAGAATCCCTTTGGAGGAAACTTACTTCAACCTTCACGTTTCAAGATGAAAACTATGTGAGTGAGTAGTGACTTTGTGTGTGAACAAGTGAAAGTGTGCCAATTTTTTAATAATTTAGGTGTCACCTTACTGCATGTGGACTTCGTGTGGTCCTTACAAGTCTTGATTACCTAATTTACTAAGTGCCATTGGCACAACCTTACGAAATTTTAAATTCCCTAGAGAGCTAGCATGTGGACATATGGGTCCTTACCAATCCTTTAACTCCCTAGTGTGATTTAATATAATAAAGCTTCAACAAATATCCTAGATTGTGGACATGTGGGCATGTATTGGCCCGTTACAAAAACCTTTAAACTTCCCTAGTGATTTGATCTAAGAAAGTAAATTCAAAACTATCCTATATTTGTAGCATGTGGGCATGTATGGGCCCGTTACAATTTAAGATGTGTTTTGAAAAGAAACTAAGAGGAGTCCCGAGGGGGTTGTTGTCCTCTCCTAAATATTTTGTCTTTAAGGGAGATGAAATAATCCCTCAATCATTTTTTTGATAATTAAGATCGCTTCATGGCGCGAGAGAAGAGCATACTCATAGATTGACATTCAATTTATGGTCCCAATGCAAGTAGTTATATTATGGATGTATGATGATTCCAACTTATCTTTAATCAGAGCAAGCCATCCATGTGGAAAGATGAATGCAAAAAGAGGATAAATATGGATTTTAACACCCTAAGTGCCTATGTTTTGACTAACCCTTCATGTGGAGAGGGAATCTAAGTGTGGTGCATATTACAATCTGCATAGAATAAAACTTAAGAAGGCTATGGGCCTCTAACAAATCACAAAAAACCCTTACAATGTCTGATTTTCTGGACAAATGCGCAGGTTGCAGAGTAGACAAAGGTGCATTGGGCGCCAATGTGAAAATGGAAAATGACCTTTTGGCATAGTGCATAGAATGCACCAAGAAACACAGTGTGTTTGGCGCACATTCTCGGAAGACACGACTGTGGGTTAAAAAACCTGCGCACTTTCTGTTACACGATCGTGAAAGAAATTTCGGATGAAATTCTCTCAACTCAGCTCTGAATTTATCTTTTTACAAGTAGGCATGGGACGGTTATGGTTCTTGCAAGTTAAATAAACCAAAATGAAGTGCTCAAACAACCCAAATGGGGGGAAAATTGATACCAATCCTCAGTAGAGTCACCAATCTGTTGCATCCCCTTCATCACCTAAATGAGAAAAATAGGGCGTTTACAAGTCCAGTTGGGTTAGATGAACAAGACAACAGTGAATGCAAGAGTTAGAAATATCAAGCATAAGAAATAAAAAAAGAACTAATGATAATAACAATAAAAGAAACTAAACTAGAATGCATAAGGGAAATAAAACAAAAATTAAACAACATGTATGCCACAAATGGATAAGTTGTATTAGTGGGAAAACACCAAAGAGAAAGGGAGACTTATGGGTCCCCTCTTCCTCCAAGGGAGGGCTCTTGAATCCCCAATAATTGAGCTCTTCTTACAAGTAACAAAATAAAAGGAAATGGTGAAGAAATCCAAAGCCCATCCACTCAAGAGGTGATGTGAATAGCTAAATGAAATGGTGCTTGTATGCTCTTGATGAGAAAAGAGGATTTTCCAAGAGAATATAGGCAGCATAACAATACAAATGAATTCCTTGAAAATATAGTGCACCCATGGCCTCTTTTTATATCAAAGCTTTGAGGCATTATTCAACTGGTCTTTAGTGTGAACAAGGGGCTCTTTAGGGCACCCTTAGGTCTTTTACCAGCCCCCCACTAGGATTCAACTCAGATTTGGGTGTCAAATCAACTTGGGAGATGAACCAGAAGTGGGTAGAAGGATGACCAAAATCATAAATGTGTCATTCTGAGGTGTGCATGGCTTTTTGTGTCCACAGTCACGCATCAAGCACATATGTGCTTTTCCGACATTATTCAACTATCGCACGTGCACACTCTACCTTTGTATCCTTGGCGCATGCTGATTTTTTAACGAGTTCTATAGTTTTGTGCCCTTTGGAAATGCATTTTCTGGGCCATGGATGAACTAATGGGTGTTTGAAGATGTTGGATTCCTGTAACCATTTGCGGACAAAATTCCAGTGATAACATATATATCTCCTTGGGGCTGCTCCCCCTATCTTCATCCTTATGTTATTTTTCTTCACATGTTTCTCTCCTCATGTTTCTATTTTATTTTGATAGAAAAGAGTGACTCCCCCTGAAAGTATACCTACTCTAAAAAATATTTCTCTTCTGAGATTTATCTTTCTCTCCCTTTGACATCATGGGAAAAAGGATAACTCCCCCTATCGTTATATCTCCCCTTTTATGCATGCTTCTAATCTTTCTTTCCTTATCTCTTTCTCTGACGATTTCTTTTCCCTTGACTTCTATGCAAGATGTCATGTAGGGATACCTATATGTTTCCTTTCCTCTCTTTCAGTGTTTCTTATTATCCATCGATTCTTCCTCTTGTAGTTCAATGACATATTTAAAAAGAATTCATTACTTGATTTCTTCATTTACTTTTCATGTTCACTTGACCATACTATTCAATGATGTACTTCTGATGATATAGCTTATGACGAAGGATTATCTTTCCTTGTTCTTCTATGCCTTTCACTGCTTGTCTTCTTGTGACCAATTGATTACACTTGTCCACCGATTCCACAGATTCCAATTGTAATATGTCATATATATGTATAGAGAATCCAATTATCTCATAAATCCATCTATGTCCATATGTCATAAGCTAATCAATTGTCCACAATGCTGACCCATCTGTCACTGTACTATTGTGAAGGCTTCTATACTACAATCGATCATCACATATTAATGTTTATTATAATGAATCAAATGTTTCCATTGATATGTAGTACATCCTTGAACTTGTAATGAATATATATATTCCTGGAAAGTGTGTCAATGACATTCCTCTAATATTTTCATGGGAACACTGCTTCTCAATCAATCAATCTATCATTTTGTACCTATGCTATCTGACTTCTCTAAAATTGTCTCTACAAACACTTCAAACTACTCGAAGGATGGTTCTTTGATCTATAATGGCTACTGTGTAGACTCCCACTCTTCAACATTATTATTATTGGGGATATCCAAGTTGGATGGATCAGAACAATGGAGGAATCCACCTTATTGTGGAGTAATATTCCTCTTCATCTCTAGACTCATCATCTCTCTAAACTTTGACTTCTTCCTTTTTCCTGTGGATTCATTATGATTTTTCACTACAATTCCTGAGAGTACAATATCTTGGACCTTTTCTTGAATCTTTATTCACCTTCTCTTATTTTCTAAATCACACTACTACAAATCCTCTGATCTCTAGGACATATTCTTTATTCACTTTCTCTTCTTGTCTTTCTTTTCTTTTCCAAACCTTCATGTATCTGACATCAATGTTTTCTTTCATGGAAGGCTCTATCATGCTTCTACAATTCCGATCTATGTGACCATAATTGTGGAATTTGTAACATTTAATGTTATGTGGAGCCACATAAGCATTTATTGCTAGAACATTTCTTCCATAAGCCCTGCAATATACAACTTTATGTCCAAAGTTAGTACACTTAAGACAATAACCATAACAGAAATTCACATACTTGGGAGTGAATTATCTTCTTTGTGGTCTAGTCCTTATGAAATCATTCGTTGTTTTATCATGATATTCTCTTCTGTTGATCCCTTCATCATTATTGAAGCTTCTTTGTTGCTTAAATGTGGAAGGGCTTGTTGAAGACATATCTTTGTTATACTCATTCTTATTTGATTCTTACTGACCACGATTCCTTCCTTTGAGTACTTCTGCATAACTCTTACCTTTTTCTTCATTCTTTCTATCTGGAAACCTGGAGCATTTATCTTCAACTTTCTTTACTGATGATGTGGGCGTTTCTCTCTCTTCAATGTTCTTGTTGAGCTTGACAATTTTAACTCTCAACGTGACAACTTCTTCTTCAATATTCTCAACCTCTTCTTCTTTCTTCATCATCTAAATCTTCATGACTTATGATCTGGATGTAGGAGAAGAATGAACTAATTAACATAATGAACACAATAAACATAGAGATATGAAGAACAAAATAGATATCCATTGAACAATATCTTCTATTGAATAAATGAAATAGGCTGAAATTGTAAAACTACAGAACTGAAACACTTGCTCGAATGATGGTAGTTATCCCTGAGAAGAGATGTGGTTGCTATGCACATCCATCTGAGTAGAATGATTACAATGAGGCTCCAAAGACATTTTTAACATTTTTCATGAATCTCAAAACCATATACATCCAAAAACCTAACCCTAGGAGATGAAATGCCAAAAGTTATGTGGGCCCCTATGGGTAAGTGGGTACCTCAATTTCCCGGGATCGTAACTTTTTCATACGACCTCCGTTTTAGGCATGTGATAGCCCGTTGGAAAGGTATTTTCACGAAATATGCATTAATCCATCAAAATTTGAATCCGTCTATAATTTGAATGTGGTGAGACAAAAAACCACTATTTAGGGCCCCAAAATGACCCTGGAAGTATAGAAAGATGTGCTGACATGAAAACTTACAAAATGATCCAGTAGGATTAGGTGAGAGGCCACCAGTATCCACCTGGAGGATGTGTAGGGCTTCAGATAACCCCAAAAGTGTAGAACCCACAATTACAAAGAAGTACAGAAGAACATGGTAAACTAAAACTTTTAAGAGAAGCCAGTTGGAATAGGTGGGTGGCCACCAATATCCACTTGGATCAATCCTCCCCCCTTAGGAAGAAATGGTTTCCATTGGATTGATTTCCCCCATCAAGCAAGAAAAAGTTTGCTAAATTTAGCCCTGGGTGAGCCAATTTCCTTGTTGGAGGAGTTGCCCTACCTTGACAACTTGATAAACATGGATCCTTTGTTGGCGAGTGCCCTTGACCTATGTGTACACTATTTTATTAGTGGATGCATGATCCATACAGTCAGGGTTGAGCTCTGTTAGTGTCATATGTTCAATGATCTATGAGGTGTCCAATAAGGGTGGAAAATATTACCGAAGGAGGTCTACATTGAACACTGTGTGCAATCCAAGGAAGGGTGGAGTGTTGAGCTCAAACGAATTTCTACCCACAACCTTGGTGAAATTTCAAGGCCCATAGTGAAGTGGGTGGAGCTTATGATGGGGACTTGGAAGATGTTATTTCTACAAATGTAACTAGACCTTGTATCCAAACTGAAACTGGTGCGATACCCTATGTTGATCATGGCGTTGCTTGTACTTAGCATTGGATTTATGAAAAATCTCATGGACCTGTTGGGGGATGTGTTGAATCTGTTCAATAAATTCTGGTGGTTTTTTTGGTATCAGACTGAACATGGGAATAATATTTTGGTGTGGTTGTAAGAGCTATTGCAACATCAATGGGACCCAAGGGTTGGACTCCCAACCCCACCTGAAGTGGGATATGGCTTATGGAGCTATGGAGAGCCTTGTTGTAACTGTGTTGAACATAGGGGAGACTCTCATCCCATGTACACAGATACTTAGAGTTGTACATGCGTAGGATGTGCACAATCATCCGATTGACGACCTATGTTTGGTCATCTATTTAGAGGTGGAAAACAATGGATTTAGTGAGCTTGGTGTCCAATAGTGACCAGAGACTCGACCAAAATGTGTTGAGGAACATTATGTCTCAGTCGAAGATGATGATCTCTGGCATACCAAAATGGACCCATACTCCTTCGAAGAAGATCTTGGAATTATTTGTCGTTGTGATGTTCTTCTTACAGGCTGTGAGGATGGCCATCTTTGAAAATTGATCAACAAACACAAATACACAATCATTTCCTTTCTTGGTGGACGGAAGGCTAAACATGTAACCCATCAAGATGGATTCCAAAGGCTTCTCGGGGTAGGAAGAGGTGTGTATAATCCATGCTTCTTGATGGTTGTGTTGGAAATGGCATAGTAAGTGCAAGATATGATATACTTGTTGATATCCTGTCAAAGTTTTGGCTAATAAAAATGTTTATGTAGAATGACCACAGTATTATCCATGCAAAAATGTCTTGCCATCCGACTATAGTGGGCTTCCCAAATCATCTTTGCATGCTCTCTTGAAGTAACACGGATATGGACCAGATGGTATAACAATACATCCTGAATGTAAAATTCAGTGACAATCGCGCCAGTACCCAAGAGCTGATAGGTGGTGGCGAAGTTCATATCTTGCTGATAAAGTTGGGGCCACTCAGATGCCTCATGTCCACAGGAATGGAGAACAGTGGTGAGTGAATCCATGGGATATTGATTGAGGTAGTCAGCGACATGATTTGTGCTCTCAGTCTTAGAATTTATGTTGATATGGAACTTCTACAAGTAGGTGGATCACTTCTAATGGCAGTCATTTTGTAACTTCCCTTGTATCTATATGAAATGTAGAGGCTTGTGATCATTGTGGATGATAATCTCCTTTCCCATAATGTAATTCTTCCATTGACGATAGGCTTCTACAATGGAATACATTTCCTTGTCATAGGTGGGGTATTTCTAGACAATATCTGAGAGTGTCTCACTATGGTATGCCACTGGATGACCGTGTTGAGTGAGAACTATGCCTACAACATAGTCATATGCATCAGTTTCAATCTTGAATGGTTGTTGTAGATTGAGAAAGGAGAGTATTGGAGATGAGAAAAAGTGATGCTTTATATCATTGAATGCCCATTGTTGTTCATTCATCAACAATTTAGCCCAAGTATTGGACCTTGTTCATGCCAAAGGAGCATTTTTCCAATTTGGCATATAGCTTGTGCTGCCGCAGAGTGCTCAAAACCTGTTGAATATGTTGCATGTGATCCTCCCAAGTTTTTTTGAAGATGAGGATGACATCCAAATATACCACCACAAAATATTTGGTGAAGGGTCTCAAAACATCATCCATCAACCTCATGAGAGTGGCTAGTGCATTTGTTAATCCAAAGGGCATGACCAACCATTCAAGGAGACCTTATTTAGATTTGAAAGTTGTCTTCCATAAATCAGTTGGTTCGATGGGAACCTGGTGGTAGCCATACTTTAGGTCAATCTTGTTGAAGAAATTCCCCCCCTTGATTTGGTCAAGAAGGTCATCAATCCTAGGGATTAGGTACCAATTCTTGACTGCGATTTTGTTTAATGCTTTGTAATCAATGAAGAATCACCATGTTTCGTCCTTCTTCTACACCAGTACAATTGGTCTTCTGCAAGGGGAGGAGATAGGTATTATGTGCCCCTTTTGAAGAAACTATTGGATCTGATGCTTGATTTCGTCATTTTCCATCAATGGGCGATAATAGACTGGTCCATTAGGAAGAGGTGCACCAAGGGTTAGATCAATTGGATGATTGACTTGGCAGTGCGTCGGTACCCCGGTCAGTGAGGATGAGAAGTCTTTGTAGTCTTCCATGATCCCATACACTTTCTTCTGCTGCAAAGAGAGGAATTTTTTAGAGGCCACAGATGTGGAAGCAACCTTCTGATTACTGTGAGCACGGATCGCAAAGAAGATGAACTTCCTGATATGTAAAATGACCTTACTTCATTTATTAGTAGATATTAAATAAATAGCATTAGGCGACGCTACCTTTGGTATCCTATACAATTATCTACCAAAAGTAATAATAACACTGCAGGGTATAGACTCATACACACCATGAAGATTCCAAAAATATACTTGTCCTAAATAACATCACAAACTTCAAGGGGAGAAATATAACACAATACCTCATCTTTTAAAGGCTTAATGTCATAGGGAAGACGATATTGTTGGATGACACGAATATCTCTTCCTTGGTGAAGCCATCCGATGGTGTAGGGTTTCAGGTGTGGTGTCATTGGCAGGTCCAACCGCTTGATGACCTCTGTTGAGATCAGGTTCTTCCAACTTCCTCTATCGACAATGAAATGAAGGGGATCCCCATTTACCCACATCTATGAGTGAAAGAGGTTTTCCCCTTCCTCTGGTTCTTCTGGTTCACTTAGATGGAATTTGGTGGTAGTGATAGTGGCACTAGGTTCAACATCAATTTGGCAGTGACAGTGGCACTAGGTTCTTCTTCCCTCCTTATAGATTTGATTCAGAGTCAGAATCAGCCTCTGATTCGGAATCCTTCAGCTCGACCATGAGTGACTACCTGGAGCATCCTTCTTCAGTGTTGTGCCAAGGGATTTTATGATATTCACACCATTTTCCTATGTCCTTCTTCATCTTCTCATTTCCCTTCTTGTGTTGTGGCTTGGAATGGTTGTCCTACGAGTGTCCATATTTTCTTTGTCCCTTATTGTGTGGGTTGGGGCCACCTTTTCCCTACTTCAGCTGTGAGGAGTTTGTAGATCCAAACTCTTGCCTCTTTTTCTTAAATTTTTGCTCGATCTTGACAACATATCTATAATCCATACCCAATGAGGCGATTTCTAGAAAATCCATTTCTGCTTGAATGTATCTATGGAAACAATCGTGGTATTTGAGCAGTAGATATCACTCAAAGTATTTGATACACAATTCGGTTCTTAGTCTATGGAAAATATTGGTGAAATTTGGTATGGCCTGGTCCCTTTCCTGATACAGGGTGGTCCATTTGGTGTACTGGTCCTCATAGCTTCCAAAAAGGTAGTATTGTTCTTTAATGACATCTCGAAAGGAATCCCATGTAGGGGAAACCACAAATATTGAATATTCCTCTATGGACCTTTGCTCTGAGTAAGTATCCCACCAGTCCTTAACATGGGGGACGACCTTAAGGAGTGAAAAATTAATCTTTTCCCTATTGGAAAAATTGTGGATCGAAAAATACCCTTCGAGTATATTCAACCATTTATCTACAACATCTGCATCTATCA
>ML862309.1:0-10710 GCA_009831015.1 Picea engelmannii
TTTTAAATTGTACTTGATACTGATTCACCCCACTCTCAGTATCAACATTATCGACCAACCTAGAACAAACCCTCCCAGGTCTTCTAGACCTTTATTTATACATTACATGGAAAAAGTCTAGGTGTCAAAACCCTAGGTCCACTTGACCTGTGCTTTAAGGGCTTTGTCAGCCTTTCTTCCCTTCTTTTCCGTGAGGTGCTCCCAAGCACTCGTTGGTGTCTTCTTCCACTTGTTGATTTGTCCACTATCCATTTTCCTTACTGCTTTATCTTCCTCGATCTTCTCTTCCAACGGCTACTTTTCCTTTCTTTTCTACTTCTTTTCTGCTTCTTTTCCCACTTCGACCCTTCCTCAGTTTATCTGTCTTTCACACAGTTCGTACTTAGCCTTTCTTCCTTAATATTCACATCCTTACCTAACCAAGGGCCAACAGGCCCCCAACACTCACATTTGACTCGTCCCTAGTCACTGCAAGACTGAACCTTCTATTTTACTTTGACTATAGACTGCGCAGAGTAGCCTGTGCTTTCATCTATGTCCCTCCCAATTGTGTGCAGACTGTATTTTCTGTGTCTGGTACCCAGTTTCAACTGCACCTGGTACCTAGACCCTTATTCCTAGTTTTTACTGAGATCTTCAAGGAAATTTGTTGCCATAATACAATTTCAATCGGCTCTCATTTACCAAACCTTCTTTCCATTCTCCATTAAGGGTATTCAACTACGTAGCTCCTCCTTCTGTAACATGGGAAACCTCAAATGACCCAAGCCAATGTGTCCTGAACTTCCCTGGATGCTTCATGAACTTGTTGTCATATAACAATACCAAATCTCCTTGCTTGAATGCCTTTCTCTTGATATGTCTGTCATGGTAAGCCTTTTCTCTTTCTTTCTGTACCTGCTGATGAAATCCTGCAATAAACCTGTCTGCTTCTAGTTCTAGCAACTGCGCAAGCCTGTCTTGAACAACACCAGTGTCATCCATACTTGTAAATGTTGCAATTCTTAAACTAGGAACCAAGTATTCCATAGGTACCACTGCTTCTAATCCATAGACCAACATAAATGGGCTCTGCATTGTTAAATTCTTGTTGGTAGTTCTGTAGGCCCATAATACTGCTGGAATTATTAAATCCCAGTCATCCCTGTTAACACTACAAATCTTAGTCAACGTTGTCTCCAAGATCTTATTGAAAGCTTCAATTGTACCATTTTCATGTGGGTGGTATGGAGTGCTCTTCTGATGATGAACTTAAAATTCTTGAGTCATGGCTTCAATAGTTTTTTTGATGAAATGTGTTCCTTGATCACTCATGAGGATATTCGAGCATCCAAACCTTGTTATAATATCTTCAAAAATGAATTGTGCAGTTGTAGTTGCACTACAATCCTTAACTGCTCTTGCTTCTGCCCATCTGATCAAATACTATGTCGCAGTGATAATGTATCGAGCTCCTATGCGCCTTCCTGGTGGGTTAATAGGTCCCACAAAGTCAATGGCCCATTTTTCGAATACTTGTAATGTTAATTGTGGTGCCAAAGGAATCTCATCCCTTCTAGAAGGCTTTCCTAATCCTTGGCATACATCACAGGATCTGTAGTATTCCTTAGCATCCTTATTTAAATTAGTCCACCATAGCCCAGCTCTGAGAACTTTATGCGTTGTTGCTTTCCATGCATAATGTCCTCCTACGATGCCTTCATGTGCTTCTGCAAGAATCAGTGGTCTTTATGTCTCCATAACACATCTCCTCAAGATATCATATGGTCCCATCTTATATAACTATCCAACTATAAGTTGAAAGTCGGCATCGTGGACTACCAACTGTTTCTTCTGAATCACTGTTTACTCGCGAGGTGCCATTCCTGTGGACAGGAACTGAACTATCTCTGCGAAGTGATCATCAACTTTCCTAATGGCCAGCAACTGTGCATCTGGTAGTGTGTCCTCCAAACTAGTAGGTTCCTCTCCATGTTCCAACCTAGATAAGTGATCAGGTCCTTTATTCATTCACCCTAGCTTGACCACAATTTCAAAATCATACTCCTGGAATAGTAGTAGCCATCTGCATATTCTCCCCCCCAACACTGGCTTGTTGACTAAGTATTTTAATGCAGAATGATTAGTGAACATCTTAAAATGTCCTCCCAACAAATAGTGTTTGAATTTCTATAGCGCATAAACCATAGCCAAGCCTTCTCTTTTAGTCATAATATAGTTCCTCTCAGTTGTAGAGAGCTTCCTGCTAGAAAAGGCTATGGGGTGGTCAATGTCTATTACACCTGGCTATGCTAAAACTGCTCCTAATGCAATGGAAAAAGCATCGAAATGAACATTGAACTCCTTACTCCAATATGGAAAAACCAAGATTGGCACAGAGACCATTTTATGCTTTAGTGTGTTGAAGCTCTACTGGCATTCTTCTGTCCATTGGAATTTATTGTCTTTCTTTAATAGCTTCTCCATAGACACTGTTATCTGTGCATAACCCTTACTGAACTTCATGTAGTATCTAGTGTGCACTAATGCAGTGTGAAACTATCTAAGCGAAGTGGGAGGAGGTAGATCAACAATGATGGAAATCTTGAAAGGATCCACCAACAACCCATGCTTACACACAATGTGCCCAAGCAGGACTCCAAAGGGTGAAAAGAAAATACACTTTTTCAAATTCAGGGCAATCTGACATTGCTTGGACTTATCTAACATCAATATTAAACATTCAATATGGTCTTTCAGTAGGCTAAAGATAGTCCAATCATCAAAATAAGCTTCTAGGAACTTGTGTAAGAAGTCCTTAAATGCTTCGACCACCACCCTGGAAAAGATAGTCGGTGCATTCTTCAACCCAAAGGGCATCATCGTGTATTGAAAAGAATCCCATTTTGTTGCAAATGTGGTCTTATGTCGATCTTTCTTAGCAATTTTGATCTGGTGATAACCTGAATATCCATCTGTGAATGAATAGACCTCATGTTTTCCTACATTATCTAGAACTTCATCAGTAAAGGGTGTAGGGAATGGATCATGTAGACATGAATCGTTCAGCTTTCTTAGATCTACACAAATTTTGATTTCTCCTGACTTCTTATCTTGGATGACCATAGGGATAATTGTAACACCATGTTTCCCCCAATCTGTAAATATAAATTTATTGGCCAAAAACTATGGCAAACTTAAAAGTGTGAATGTTTGATTTGATGGACCTTGTGTAGAAGGTCGATGAATGTAAATTCTAATTATTTTAATAGAAAATGGTTACGTGTTGCATGAATGTTGAAAGAGGGGATGTGCTGAAAGAGAGACCACAAAATGTTGTGAAAGGTGGTGGAGGGGGCCAGGAATGGTTGCGTTAACCTCCATCGAACCAGTACTATGCTGGAATTAATTTTCTCAGACCAGAACAACCCTCTGACCAGAAATGAATTCCCATCAGGGTGGTAGGTGGGAAGGCCCCCTCAAGAGTTAATGAGGGATGGGGCAGACTTCCCATCAGTAAGGCTTCCGAACCTAACCATGGACTGGGGGATTCGAGCCACACGCAATCTTGTTGAGGGAGGCAAGAAAGGAAGCGTGGTGGACAGAGGGAGACCGGGGAAAAGAGTGCAGAGAGGAGAGAAGAAACTCTCAGGTCCAAGGAAGGATTGAAATTGAAAAGTGAGTTCTGATCACAGGGGATGAAGACTGAGTCAAGAGAAGGAGAGTAACCTTCATCATCGTCTATTTCTGCATAGGGAGAAGGAGAGTAACCTTCATCCCTAACCTCCATTGAGTTGGAAGTGAGAGATTGAATCTCAAAGTATCGTGGCCTAATCTCGGGGGTGGCCAATAATAAATCCATCAGGAGTGACTGAGCCTATGGTTGGGTAGAAATGAGCACCCCTCTCGGCAGTCGCATCACGCCTTATGGTTCTGATAAGTGTTTTTATGCCTTGTGTTTTGAATTGGAAATAATGAATTGCATGCTTGTATTTATATGCCCAAAATGGTTTATGTACTTAATGATTAAGTTATAAGTATGCGTTCGTTCCTTGAGAACTTTCATATATGCTTGATTTCCTTATGTGCTAGCTTAATTCCTCGAAAGCAATTTCCCAGAGAATTTTGTCACCATCCTAGAGTCACGTGAGTACTTCCTGATTGCGAAGGTTGAACCCTGCAATCACTGCGAAGACGGAGTCCAATAAGCCCAAGAGAGGTAGTGCATGTGTGCACCGAGTCTTTGCAAGGTGGGCAGAGACTGACACCATCTTAAGTCCTACAATTGAGGAATAAATGTAAGGAGTGCACAGAAGAACACTTTCAAGTGTTATGTTCAAGAGGAAGAGTGCAAAACCCTTAAGCCTTTCAGAGCCAGTGAAGCTCAAGAAGAATAGTGAGGTTCAAGTATCGAAAGGGAATATCCTTTTGTTTAGAAGATGAATAGATGAGATCCATTTGGGAGGACCCAAGGTCTATCGCGACCATTAGATTTGAAGAAGGGGCACAGGCATTAACGCTTTGACTCCTTCAGTCTTCGCAAGATCGCACATTGGGAGATTCACACGTTGGCGCGACTAAAATCCCGAAACCTAAAATTGCGACGTGATCTGGACTGTAGATCTAAGGATCTATCGAAACCCTCCTTGACCGTCGGATTGGCGAGATCGAGGATTCGCACATCAGGAGGTTCGCACATTGGCATGACTAAACTCCCGAAACTTGAAATTGCGATGTGATCTAGACCATAGGTCTAAGTATCTATCAGGACCCTCCTCAACTGTCGGATTAGTGAGATCGAGGATTCGCACATCGGGAGATTTGCATGTTGGCGCGACTAAACCCCCGAAACCTGAAGTTGTGATGTACTTTGGTCCATTGGATCAAGGAAGGTCATGGATCATCGATATGACGCAAGAATATTAACGCTAGAGTATGTGGGAATCCAGAATTCCCTAAGAACCAAGCTCAGAAGAGATAAGCGCCTTTCCGAAGCGCAGATGAGGTCCAAGAGGCGAACTTGTCTCAAGTTTGTAAGCTCGGGAGGGAAAATGGGAGTCGAGACCCATACATCAGGGCTCACAGGAGGTAAATCGAAGGTCGAGACCTTTGAAACATATGAGATCTTCCTAGTCAGGGAAGAAAGTAGAAGCTCAAGAGGAGGAGCTATAGTGAGCGTTGGATCAATAACCGTGAAAGATCTGGACCATCAAATAATAGTCCAGACAACGAGGAGTAAGCACAGAGGAGAACAGATCTCAGTCGTTTGGTCTTAGTATGAAAGAATAGTGGCTGCCCAATCAAGGTAAAGTGCACTAACGATAATCCTTGAGGGTACACAAGAGGAACGAGGTTCCAAAGTCCCAAAATCATCAGAATCATCCATCTAGGAGGACACATTGTGAGAGATCAACATTTTGTTGACTCTCAACTCAGGGAAGTCAAAGGGTGGAGTTGTGAGAATTTATGAAATGCAAAATCGCGATTTGATATGAGCCTTTAGATCGTGGGGAGTTGTGAGTCATCGATCTGATGATCGCAAATATCGGGAAATCTAGAATTGGGAGAATAGAGGTGAACCAACCTCCAAAGTTGCGAAACGCGAAACTGCGACATGATAACAGCCGTCGATTGGCATTGGGACACGTGTCAATAGATCAAGGGCTCTGGGAGAACTGTAATGGGGTTCTCAGTTTGAGAACTGAGATTTTCGAACCCCAAAGTCCTGAAGTGATCCATAACCGTTGGATTCGGAGGACGTGAGGTGCAAATCCGTGAACTCCGGGTGAAGTCCCGAAGTGATTCATAGCTATCAGATTCGAGGGACACATGGCACAAATATGTGGGCTCCGAGTGAGGATCCGAAGTAATCCTCAATCCCCAAATCAAGAGGACACACTTTAGAGGATTGTAGCCTTCGGTTAAAAGTCGTTGGGGAGAAGGCTTGAGACTTGAGATCTCAGAAGTCTGAAACCCGAAGGAGATCTCGACCGTCAATCAAGAAGAGGGTTGGAGGACCGTTGATTTGGGTTAAATGGTCAAACACTCGAAGTGGAAGCAAGACCATTGATCGAGCATGATAGGTGTCTACAGATCATTATCTCTGGAAGTTTGAAGTACGGAAGAAGCAGGGTTTGAGATTTCAAAACCTTGGAGTCCGGAATTGCGAAGAGATCATAGCCATTGATCTAGGAGGGACAGATTTGGTCTGTATATTTTAGAGGGACATATTTGAACTGTCAATTCAGATAGTATTGTCAAGATCTCAAGATCGACGATCTCGTAACATTGTGGGGAAAAGAGTTGCGCAAAGTTTAAAATATCGAGGGCGGGCCGCAATTCAAACCATGGTCTCGTAAGGAGGACACGTGGAGACTTGAGGAGGATTGTGGGGCCCAAAATTAGTTTGACCCCAAACCGCTTGTGGCCACACCCACAATCTCGTGGTCATCGCCAAGGTCACGTCCGAGGAGAGGCCAAGAGAAAAGGGGCTAATGCCAACTCCAAGACTTCACCGAAGTGCAAAGAACAAGGTCGCAGGTATCATAAGACCTACAACAAAGGCTAAAAGGGCCTCTGTTTGATTTAGAGGTGAGACTAACATGGTCTCAAAGTCTCTTTTGATTTAGACTCAAAGAATCTTTACTGGAGGCTCGGGCTGAGTCCTAGACTCTCCAAATTAGAACCTGTAGAGAGATAGAGGATTTACTCCTATAAGGAGGACGAAAATAAAAATAAAAAAAAATATTTTCCCCGTCGTGGGTGTGTTACAAATTTGTATCAGAGCATGGTTACAACACTTGACCTGCTTGGGCTCACGGACGAGTCCCTTAAACACTCTATTTGGATTACTTTTAAAATAACGACACTCTACCTTACCTCTTTCTTAAAAAGATTGATTTACAAATGTTAGTAAAGAAAAGAATGAAATTTTGTACTATGTGTATGCATTTAAGACATTGAGCCATGTATCGTTCATAAACTAATAGATTGTTAGCTAACAATAATTATTTTTGGCAACACTCGAGATGTCATTGAATCACGGGAAAATTCCAAGACTAAAGGATGGTGAGGTGTCATGAAGTGGGGGATGGCTCCCACAATAGAGATGAAGAATTTGATGAAAGGAGGGTTGTGGAAACCCCTCCAGATATGGATGAAATTGTAAGGAGCCTCGGGGCCGAGTTACAGAGTTTCAAGGCTAACAACGAGAGATTGATAAAGGAGCAAGAGAAACAAATAGAAATTAATGCAGTCTTTCTATAAAGCTTATCCGACATACAAAGGCAACTGGAGCATGAACCCGCAACCAGTCATGTAGACCAAAGAAAGAAAAAGAGAAGTCAGAGTCCAACCGAGACCCGAAAACATGACTCCATAAGTGACCCCACTAGGAGAAGTACCATAAAGAATGTCCAACCTGGAGGCAGGGGACACTCATCGAGAGAGTCCTCTGGAAAGGAAGCTGACAACTCTGAAGGATATTCTAGTAGCAAGGCCATCTTTCATTCTCAGAGGAAAGGAAAGAAACGGAAGCGTTCCAAAACCTGTGGTCCTAAAGAGTTCAAGAAAGACAAACCACCCTCTTTCGACGGAGAGATTAAAAAGGGAGAAGAGGCGGAAGCTTGGCTACTTGGTTTAAGGAAGTATTTTAGATTCCATGACTACTCAGAAAACTTGAAAGCTAGAATAGCCATCTTCGACCTGAATGAAAAGGCTTACATATGGTGGGAAGACCTTAGAAATGTGAAAGGAGTCCACGAGAAGGAATTCTCATGGAAACAGTTCGAGAAATACTTCAGGAAGCAGTATCTGCCAGAGAAATACATGGATGGGAAGACTAAGGAATTTTATGAACTCTAGTTGGGGTAGCTCACCATAGATGAAATTGTCAATAAATTCCTTGAACTATTGATATATGTACCCTACATAAAAGAGGAAAAGGTAAAAATGCAGTGGTTCATTAGTGGGTTACCTCAAACCTACCAAAATAGAATTGAGTTTGACAAACCAAAGACCTTATAAGAAACTATCTGAAAGGCGAGGTATTGTTATGAATAGTTTAGGAATAAGACAAGACCTCATGAGGACTGGAAGAAGAGGAGTAGTTCGGGGTTCCAGAAGAAGGGGTTTAAATCCTCAAGGTTCAAGAACCATAGAAAATATTCTAGAAGGATCCTTCCTACTAGAAGTGTATATCAGTAAAATTTCCCCTCTCAAAGTGGAAATAAAACTTTTAAGACAGCCCCAGGAAAGACTGATAACCTAAAGAAGGAACCCTTAAAATGTTGGGGTTGTGGAGAGGATCATAAATTGAGGGATTGCCCACACAGACAAAAGAACAGTAAGACAGTCTACAACATCCAAGAAGTGACCACCATCAATGATGTGGCTAGGAGCATGCCACGAATCTATGCGACCTTGGACAATAATCAAGCCGACCAGCAAGCTTCAATAGTGGAGCTAGAAGGTATGATCGTCGACCATCTAGTTTCTATTTTAATTGACCCAGGTTCTAATTTGAGTTATGTGGCCCCTCAGACTATTTATAAGTGTAAACTACAACCAATTAGACATATTAAACCATGGTTGGTGCAATTATCCACTGGGACCAAAAGAAAAGTGGCAGAAGTCATACCAACCTGTCAATTCATCATGGGTGGATTTCCCACCCAAGCGACCCTTAACATACTCCCCCTGGGATCTTATGACTTGTTGATTGGTATGGATTGGTTGGCTACTTATAAAACTAAATTGGACTATTATCATAAAACTTTAGAATGTGTAAATGAAGGAGGGAGAAAAATGACCCTCCAAGGGTATCAGAAGCCTGTCTTAGTGAGACAAATATCAGCCTTTCAAATGAAAAAGTATTGCAGAAAGGGGTGTTCCTTATATTCCATACAGGTACTGGAATCTATTGAGAATGACAAACCAAACCTACAGTACCACCCCATATTAAGAGAATACAAGGACATGTTCCCAGAAGAAGTACCAAGTCTACCTCCAAGAAGGGATATTTGCTTCTCGATAGAAATTACACCAATAGCGGTAACATCATCTAGAACATCATATAGAATGAGCACACCAGAGTTGGTTGAGCTCAAGCTACAGCTAAAGGAGATGATGGACAAAGGCTACATCTGACCAAGTGTGTCTGCGTGGGGAGCGCACGTCCTGTTTGTGAAAAAGAAAGATGGCACACTCCAATTGTGCATAGATTACAGACAACTCAATAAGAAAACCATAAAGAACAAGTACCCCTTACCAAGAATCGATGACCCATTCGACCAATTGGGAGGTGCATCCATATTCTCAAAGATAGACCTAAGGTCTGGCTACCATCAAGTCTGGATTAAGGGTATCAGAAGATGATCACGGCCACTAGGAAACAATTCTATTGGCCTAGGTTGAAGAAAGACATAGCTAACTATCTAGCTAAGTGCCTAGAGTGCTAGCAAGTTAAGATGGAACACCAACATCCACCAGGATTGCTACAACCCCTACCGATCCCAGAATGGAAATGGGAAACCATCTCCATGGATTTCATCATCGGATTACCAAAGTTGACCAAGAAAAATGATGCCATCATGGTCATGGTGGGCAAACTGAGTAAGTCTGCTCATTTCATTCCTGTCAAATCAACTTACAAGGCCATAGATATTGCCAACATCTTCATGAAGGAGATATTTAGACTGTATGGAATGCCCAAGGAAATTGTATCTGACCAAGATACCAAGTTTACTTCGAACTTTTGGAAATCTCTAATGGTCGGTTTGGAGACAAAATTGTTATTCAGCACAGCTTATCACCCCCGAACTGATGGACAGACATAAAGAGTGAACCAAATAGTAGAAGACATGCTAAGGATGCATGTAATGCATTAGCTTAAGAAGTGGGAAGACTACCTACCATTGGTAGAGCTTGCCTACAACAACGGTTATCAAGAATCCTTGAAGATGAGCCCTTTTGAAGTCCTCTATGGTAGACAGTGCAAGATTCCAATCAGTTGGAGCAATCCAGTGGACAGAATTACAATTGGACCCGACATGCTGAAGGAAATGGAACAACAAGTGGTTCAGATAAGGCAAAATCTGAAGATTTCTCAGGACCGACAGAAAAGTTACGCCGACAGAAAGAGAACTCCCTGAGAGTTCAAAGTTGGAGACCATGTCTATCTCAGAGTTAGACCCCAGATGAGTTCTCTGAGAATGGGAGCATGTGCCAAGTTGGCACCTCAGTATTGTGGACCCTTTGAAGTCTTAGATAGAGTGGGACCTGTAGCCTATAGGATAGCACTTCCTCCCACAGTAAAGGCACATAATGTTTTCCATGTTTCATTATTGAAGAAATATGTACATGATGCTAATCATATAATTGACTGGTCTGTGATCCAGGTGGAACTGGAGGGAGAATTCATGCCAGAACCCCAGTGCATACTAGACAGGAAGGAAACCACACTCAGGAACTGAACCATTGCACAGGTCAAGGTGCAATGGAAACACTTTGGCCCAGATGAGGCTACGTGGGAAATGGAAGATGCCATGAGACAGACATATCCGATTTTGTTAACTTCTGTACATACCTGTCATGTTGATAGATAGAACATCGAGGATGATGATTCCTTTAAGGGGGAGGGAATTGTAACACCCTGTTTCCCCCAGTCTGTAAATATAACTTTATTGGCTAGGAACTATTGCAAACTTAAAAGTGTGAATGTTTGATTTGATA
>ML862309.1:19037-34426 GCA_009831015.1 Picea engelmannii
GAATTTATTGACAATTTCATCTATGGTGAGCTGCCCCAGCCGAAGTTCATAAAATTCCTTAGTCTTCCCATCCATGTATTTCTCTGACATATACTGCTTCCTGAAGTATTTCTCGAACTGTTTCCATGACAAGTCCTTCTCGTGGACTCCTTTCACATTTCTAAGGTCTTCCCACCATGTGGAAGCCTTTCCATTCAGGTTGAAGATGGATATTCGAGCTTTCAAGTTTTCAGAGTAGTCATGGACTTTGAAATACTTCCTTAAGCCAAGCAGCTAAGCTTCCGCCTCTTCTCCCTTCTTAATCTCTTCATCGAAAGAGGGTGGTTTGGCTATCTTGAACTCTTCAAGACCACGAGTTTTGGAATGCTTTCGTTTCTTTCCTTTCCTCTAAGAATGCGAGCTGGCCCTGCTACTAGAATATCTTTCGAAGTTGTCAACTTCCTTTCCAGAGGACTCTCCCGATGAGTGTCCCCTGCCTCCAGGTTGGACCTTCTTCGCGGTACTTCTCCCAGTGGGGCCACTTATGGAGTCATGTTTTCGGGTCTCGGGTGGACTTTGACTTCTCTTCTTGTGTCGTTGGTCCGCATGACTGGTTGCAGGTCCGTGCTATAGTTGCCTTTGTATGTCGGATAAGCTCTGTAGCAAGACTGTGTTAATTTCTATTTGTTTCTCTTGCTCCTTTATCAATCTCTCATTTTCAGCCTTGAAACTCTTTAACTTGGGCTTGAGGCTCCTTACAGTTTCATCCAGATCTAAAGGGGTTTCCATCACCCTCCTTTCATCAGATTCTTCGTCTCTATTGTGGGAGCCATCCCCCACTTCATGACACGTCACCATCCTTTAGTCTTGGAGTTTTCCTGTGATTCACTAACTGCTCGAGTGTTTCCAAAAACACTTATTGTTAGCTAACAATCTATTAGTTTATGAACGATACATGGCTCAATGTCTTAAATGCATACACACAGTAGAAAATTTCATTTTTTTCTTTACTAACATTTTAAAATCAGACTTTTTAAGAAAGAGGTAAGGTAGAGTGTCGTTCTTTTAAAAGTATTCCAAATATATTTTTTAAGTGACTCATCCATGAGCCTAAGCAGGTCAAGTGTTGTAACCATGCTCTGATACAAATTTGTAACACACCCACGATGGGGAAAAGAAAAAAAAAAAAAATTTCGTCCTCCTTACAGGAGTAAATCCTTTTTCTCTCTACATGTTTTATATTGGAGAGTCCAGGACTCAACCCGAGCCTCTGGTCAAGATTCTCTAAGTCTAAATCAAAGGAGACTTTGAGACCATGTTAGTCTCACCTCTAAATCAAACACATGCCCTTTCATCCTCTGTTGTTGGTCTTATGATATCCGTGACCTTCTTCTTTGCACTTTGGTGAAGTCTCGGAGTTGGCGTTAGCCCCTTTTCTCTTGGCCTCTCCTCGGACATGACCTTGGCGATGACCACACAATTTCAGGTGTGACCATGAGCGGTTTGGGGTAAAACTACTTTTGGGCCCGCAATCCTCCTCAAGTCTCCACGTGTCCTCCTGACGAGACCACAGTTTGAATTGCGGCCCGCCATCGATATTTTAAACTTTGCACAACTCTTGTTCCCGCAATGCTACAGGATCATCGATCTTGTGATCTTGATGATAATTTCTAAATCGACGGTTCAGATCTACCCCTCTCAAATATACAGACCAGATCTGTCCCTCCTAGATCAACGGCTATGATCTCTTTGCAATTTTGGACTTCGGGTTTTTGAAATCTCAAATCCTGCTTCTTCTGTAGTTCAAACTTCTGGAGCTGACGATCTGCAGATACCTGTTCTTCTCGATCAATGGTCTTTCTTCCACTTTGGGTATTTGACCATTTAACCCAAATCAACGGTCCTCCAACCCTCTTCTCGATCGATAGTCAAGATCTCCTTCGGGTTTCAGACTTCTGAGATCTCAAGTTTCAAGCCTTCTCCCCAACAAATTTTAACCAAAGGCTACAATCCTCTGACGCGTGTCCTCCTGATCTGACAATCGAGGATTAATTTAGGTCCTCACCAGGAGCCCATAGATTTGTGCCATGTGTCCCTCGAATCCGACGGCTATGAATCACTTCGTGACTTCACCCGGAGTTCACGGATTTGTGCCATACATCCTTCGAATCCAATGGTTATTGATCACTTCGGGACTTCGGGCCTTTGGGGTTCAGAAATCTTCGTTCGTAAACTGAGAACCCCACTACAATTCTCTCAGATCCCTTGGTCTATTGACAAGTGTCCCCATGCTAATCGATGGTTGTGTTCAAGTCGCAGTTTCGTGTTTCATGACTTTGGAGGTTGGTTCACCTATGTTCTCTCGATTCTCGATTTCTCGATATTTGCAAGCGTCATATCGATGACTCACAACTCCCCATGATCTAATGGCTCAGATCAAATCACAATTTCACATTTCATAAATTCTCACAACTCCACCCTTTGACTTCCCATAGTTGTGAGTCAGGGAAATGCTGATCTCTCACCACGTGTCCCCTGGACAGACGGTTCTGATGATTTCGAGACTTTGGAACCCCATTCCTCTCATGTACCCTCAAGGATTATTGTTAGAGAACTTTACCTTGATTGGGAGGCCACTATTATTTCACACTCAGACCGAACGACTGAGATCTATTCTCCTCTGCGCTTACTCCTCGTTGTTTGGAATATTATCTGACGGTCCAAATCTTTCACGGTGATCAATCCAATGATCACAATAGCTCCTCCTCTTCAGCTTCCACTTTCTTCCCTAACTGGGAAGATCTCAGATGTTTCAAAGGTCTTGACCTTTGATTTACCTCTTGTGATCCCTGATGTATGGGTCTAGACTCCCATTTTCCCTCCTGATTTTACGAACTTGAGACAAGTTCACCTCTTGGACCTCATCCACGCTTCAGAAAGGTGCTTATCTCTTTTGAACTTGGTTCTTAGGGAATTTAAGATTCCCACATACTCTAGCATTAATTTTCTCACGTCAAATTGATGGTCCATGACCTTCCTTGATCCAATGGACTAGAGTACATCGCAACTTCGGGTTTCGGGGGTTTAGTCACGCTAATGTGCGAATCTTTCGATGTGCAAATCCTCGATCTTGCCAATCTGATGGTCAAGGAGGGTCCTGATAGATCCTTAGTTCTACGGTCCAGATCACATCACAATTTTGGGTTTCGGGAGTTTAGTCGTGCCAATGTGCGAATCTCCCGATGTGCGAATTCCCGATCTTGCCAATCCAACAGTCAAGGAGGGTTTCGATAGATCCTTAGATCTACGGTCCATATTACGTCACAATTTTGGGTTTCAGGATTTTAGTCACGCCAACGTGCGAATCTCCTGATGTGCGATCTTGCGAAGACTGAAGGAGTCGAGGCTTTAACGCCTGCGCCCCTTCTTCAAATCTAACGGTTGCGACAGACCCCGGTTCCTCCCGAACAGATCTCATCCATTCATCTTCTAAACAAAAGGATATTCCCTTTCGATACTTGAACCTCACTATTCTTTCTGAGCTTCATTGGCTTTGAAAGGCTTAAGGGTTTTTCACTCTTCCTCTTGAACGTAACGCTTGAAAGCGTTCTTCCGTGCACTCCTTACGTTCATTCCTCAACTATAGGACTTAAGATGGTCTCGGTCTATGCCCACCTTGTAGAGACTCGATGCACACATGCACTACCTCTCCTGAGCTTATTGGACTCCTTTCTCACAGTGATTGCGGGTTTCAACCTCTGCAATTAGGAAGTACTCACGCGACTCTAGGATTGTGACAAAATTCTCTGGGAAAGTGCCTCCGAGGAATTAAGCTAGCGCATAAGGAAATCAAGCATATATGAAAGATCTCAAGGAACGAACGCATACTTCTAACTTAATCATTCAATACATAAACCATTTTGGGCATATAAATACAATCATGCAATTCATTATTTCCAATTCAAAACACAAGGCATAAAAACACTTATCAAAACCATAAGGCGTGATGCGATTGCTGAGAGGGGTGCTCGTTTCCACCCAACCATAGGCTCAGTCACTCCTGATGGATTTATCATTGGCCACCCCCGAGATTAGGTCACGATACTTTGAGATTCAATCTCTCACTTCCAGCTCAACAGAAGTTAGGGATGAAGGTTACTCTCCTTCTCCCTATACAGGAATAGAAAGGGATGAAGGTTACTCTCCTTCTCTTGACTTAGTCTCCATCCCTTGTGATCAGAACTCACTTTTCAATTTCAATCCTTCCTCGGACCCGAGATTTTCCGCTATCCTCTTGCACTCTTCGCCTCGGTCTCCCTTTGTCCACCATGCTTCCTTTCTTTCCTCCCTTAGCAAGATTGCGTGTGGCTTGAATCCCCCAGTCCATGGTCAGGTCCAGAAGCCTTACCAATGGGCAGTCTGTCCCATCCCTCATTAACTCTTGAGGGGGCCTTCCCACCTACCATCTTGACGAGAATTCATTCCTGGTCAAAGGGTTGTTCTGATCTGAGCAAATTAATTCCAGCATGGTACTAGTTCAGTGGAGGTTAATGCAACCATTCCTGGTCCCCTCCACCACCATTTACAACATTTTGTGGTCTCTCTCTTAGCACATCCCCTCTTTCGGCAGTCATGCAACACATAACCATTTTCTATTAAAATAATTAGAATTTACATTCATTTACCTTCTACACAAGGTCTATCAAATCAAACATTCACACTTTTAAGTTTGCAATAGTTCCTAGCCAATAAAGTTATATTTACAGACTGGGGGAAACAGGGTGTTACAATTCCCTCCCCCTTAAAGGAATCATCATCCTCGATGTTCTATCTATCAACATGATAGGTATGTACATAAGTTAACAAAATCAGATATGTCTGTCTCATGGCATCTTCCATTTCCCACGTAGCCTCATCTGGGCTAAAGTGTTTCCATTGCACCTTGACCTGTGCAATGGTTCAGTTCCTGAGTGTGGTTTCCTTCCTATCTAGTATTCACTGGGGTTCTGGCATGAATTCTCCCTCCAGTTCCACCTGGATCACAGACCAGTCAATGATATGATTAGCATCATGTACATATTTCTTCAATAATGAAACATGGAAAACATTATGTGCCTTTACTGTGGGAGGAAGTGCTATCCTATAGGCTACATGTCCCACTCTATCTAAGAATTCAAAGGGTCCACAATAATGAGGTGCCAACTTGGCACATACTCCCATTCTCAGAGAACTCATCCGGGGTCTAACTATGAGATAGACATGGTCTCCAACTTTGAACTCTCGGGGAGTTCTCTTTCTGTCAACGTAACTTTTCTGTCGGTCCTGAGAAATCTTCAGATTTTCCCTTATCTGAACCACTTGCTGTTCCATTTCCTTCAGCATGTCGGGTCCGATTGTAATTCTGTCCACTGGATTGCTCCAACTGATTGGAATCTCACACTGTCTACCATAGAGGACTTCAAAAGGGCTCATCTTCAAGGATTCTTGATAACCATTGTTGTAGGCAAGCTCTACCAATGGTAGGTAGTCTTCCCACTTCTTAGGCTAATGCATTACATGCATCCTTAGCATGTCTTCTACTATTTGGTTCACTCTTTCTGTTTGTCCATCAGTTTGGGGGTGATAAGCTGTGATGAATAACAATTTTGTCTCCAAACCGACCATTAGAGATTTCCAAAAGTTCGAAGTAAAATTGGTATCTTGGTCAGATACAATTTCCTTGGGCATTCCATACAGTCTAAATATCTCCTTCATGAAGATGTTGGCAATATCTATGGCCTTGTAAGTTGATTTGACAGGAATGAAATGAGCAGACTTACTCAGTTTTCCCACCATGACCATGATGGCATCATTTTTCTTGGTCGACTTTGGTAATCCGATGATGAAATCCATGGAGATGGTTTCCCATTTCCATTCTGGGATCGGTAGGGGTTGTAACAATCCTGGTGGATGTTGGTGTTCCGTCTTAACTTGCTAGCACTCTAGGCACTTAGCTAGATAGTTAGCTATGTCTTTCTTCAACCTAGGCCAATAGAATTGTTTCCTAGTGGCCGTGATCATCTTCTGATACCCTTAATCTAGACTTGATGGTAGCCAGACCTTAGGTCTATCTTTGAGAATATGGATGCACCTCCCAATTGGTCGAACGGGTCATCGATTCTTGGTAAGGGGTACTTGTTCTTTATGGTTTTCTTATTGAGTTGTCTGTAATCTATGCACAATCAGAGTGTGCCATCTTTATTTTTCACAAACAGGACGTGCGCTCCCCATGCAGACACACTTGGTCAGATGTAGCCTTTGCCCATCATCTCCTTTAGCTATAGCTTGAGCTCAACCAACTCTGGTGTGCTCATTCTGTATGACGTTCTAGATGCTGTTACCACTATCGGTGTAATTTCTATCGAGAAGCAAATATCCCTTCTTGGAGGTAGACCTGGTACTTCTTCTAGGAACACGTCCTTGTATTCTCTTAATATGGGGTGGTACTCTAGGTTTGGTTTGTCATTCTCAATAGATTCCAGTACCTGTATGGCATATAAGGAACACCCCTTTCTGCAATACTTTTTCATTTGAAGGGTTGATATTTGTCTCACCGAGACAGGCTTCTGATACCCTTGGAGGGTCGTTTTTCTCCCTCCTTCATTTACACATTCTAAAGTTTTATGATAATAGTTCAATTTAGTTTTATAAGTAGCCAACCAATCCATACCAATCAACAAGTCATAAGATCCCAAGGGGAGTATGTTAAGGGTCGCTTGGGTGGGCAATCCACCCATGATGAATTGACACGCTGGTATGACTTCTGCCACTTTTATTTTGGTCCCAGTGGATAATTGCACCAACCATGGTTTAATATGTCTAATTGGTTGTAGTTTACACTTATAAATAGTCTGAGGGGCCACATAACTCAAATTAGAATCTGGGTCAATTAAAATAGAAACTAGATGGTCGACGATCATACCTTCTAGCTCCACTACTGAAGCTTGCTGGTTGGCTTGATTATTGTCCAAGGTCACATAGATTCATGGCATTCTCCTAGCCACATCATTGATGGTGGTCACTTCTTGGATGTTGTAGACTATCTTACTATTCTGTTGTCTGTGTGGGCAGTCCCTCAATTTATGATCCTCTCCACAACCCCAACATTTTAAGGGTTCCTTCTTTAGGTTATCAGTCTTTCCTGGGGCTGTCTTAAAAGTTTTATTTCCACTTTGAGAGGGGAAATTTTACTGATATACACTTCTAGTAGGAAGGATCCTTCTAGAATATTTTCTATGGTTCTTGAACCTTGAGGATTTAAACCCCTTCTTCTGGAACCCCGAACTACTCCTCTTCTTCCAGTCCTCATGAGGTCTTGTCTTATTCCTAAACTATTCATAACAATACCTCGCCTTTCAGATAGTTTCTTATAAGGTCTTTGGTTTGTCAAACTCAATTCTATTTTGGTAGGTTTGAGGTAACCCACTAATGAACCACTGCATTTTTACCTTTTCCTCTTTTATGTAGGGTACATATATCAATAGTTCAAGGAATTTATTGACAATTTCATCTATGGTGAGCTACCCCAACTAGAGTTCATAAAATTCCTTAGTCTTCCCATCCATGTATTTCTCTGGCAGATACTGCTTCCTGAAGTATTTCTCGAACTGTTTCCATGAGAATTCCTTCTCGTGGACTCCTTTCACATTTCTAAGGTCTTCCCACCATATGTAAGCCTTTTCATTCAGGTCGAAGATGGCTATTCTAGCTTTCAAGTTTTCTGAGTAGTCATGGAATCTAAAATACTTCCTTAAACCAAGTAGCCAAGCTTCCGCCTCTTCTCCCTTTTTAATCTCTCCGTCGAAAGAGGGTGGTTTGTCTTTCTTGAACTCTTTAGGACCACAGGTTTTGGAACGCTTCCGTTTCTTTCCTTTCCTCTGAGAATGAAAGATGGCCTTGCTACTAGAATATCCTTCAGAGTTGTCAGCTTCCTTTCCAGAGGACTCTCTCGATGAGTGTCCCCTGCCTCCAGGTTGGACATTCTTTATGGTACTTCTCCTAGTGGGGTCACTTATGGAGTCATGTTTTCGGGTCTCGGTTGGACTCTGACTTCTCTTTTTCTTTCTTTGGTCTACATGACTGGTTGCGGGTTCATGCTCCAGTTGCCTTTGTATGTCGGATAAGCTTTATAGAAAGACTGCATTAATTTCTATTTGTTTCTCTTGCTCCTTTATCAATCTCTCGTTGTTAGCCTTGAAACTCTGTAACTCGGCCCCGAGGCTCCTTACAATTTCATCCATATCTGGAGGGGTTTCCACAACCCTCCTTTCATCAAATTCTTCATCTCTATTGTGGGAGCCATCCCCCACTTCATGACACCTCACCATCCTTTAGTCTTGGAATTTTCCCGTGATTCAATGACATCTCGAGTGTTGCCAAAAATAATTATTGTTAGCTAACAATCTATTAGTTTATGAACGATACATGGCTCAATGTCTTAAATGCATACACATAGTACAAAATTTCATTCTTTTCTTTACTAACATTTGTAAATCAATCTTTTTAAGAAAGAGGTAAGGTAGAGTGTCGTTATTTTAAAAGTAATCCAAATAGAGTGTTTAAGGGACTCGTCCGTGAGCCCAAGCAGGTCAAGTGTTGTAACCATGCTCTGATACAAATTTGTAACACACCCACGACGGGGAAAATATTTTTTTTTATTTTTATTTTCGTCCTCCTTATAGGAGTAAATCCTCTATCTCTCTACAGGTTCTAATTTGGAGAGTCTAGGACTCAGCCCGAGCCTCCAGTAAAGATTCTTTGAGTCTAAATCAAAAGAGACTTTGAGACCATGTTAGTCTCACCTCTAAATCAAACAGAGGCCCTTTTAGCCTTTGTTGTAGGTCTTATGATACCTGCGACCTTGTTCTTTGCACTTCGGTGAAGTCTTGGAGTTGGCATTAGCCCCTTTTCTCTTGGCCTCTCCTCGGACGTGACCTTGGCGATGACCACGAGATTGTGGGTGTGGCCACAAGCGGTTTGGGGTCAAACTAATTTTGGGCCCCACAATCCTCCTCAAGTCTCCACGTGTCCTCCTTACGAGACCATGGTTTGAATTGCGGCCCGCCCTCGATATTTTAAACTTTGCGCAACTCTTTTCCCCACAATGTTACGAGATCGTCGATCTTGAGATCTTGACAATACTATCTGAATTGACAGTTCAAATATGTCCCTCTAAAATATACAGACCAAATCTGTCCCTCCTAGATCAATGGCTATGATCTCTTCGCAATTCCGGACTCCAAGGTTTTGAAATCTCAAACCCTGCTTCTTCCGTACTTCAAACTTCCAGAGATAATGATCTGTAGACACCTATCATGCTCGATCAATGGTCTTGCTTCCACTTCGAGTGTTTGACCATTTAACCCAAATCAACGGTCCTCCAACCCTCTTCTTGATTGACGGTCGAGATCTCCTTCGGGTTTCAGACTTCTGAGATCTCAAGTCTCAAGCCTTCTCCCCAACGACTTTTAACCGAAGGCTACAATCCTCTAAAGTGTGTCCTCTTGATTTGGGGATTGAGGATTACTTCGGATCCTCACTCGGAGCCCACATATTTGTGCCATGTGTCCCTCGAATCTGATAGCTATGAATCACTTCGGGACTTCACCCGGAGTTCACGGATTTGCACCTCACGTCCTCCGAATCCAACGGTTATGGATCACTTCAGGACTTTGGGGTTCGAAAATCTCAGTTCTCAAACTGAGAACCCCATTACAGTTCTCCCAGAGCCCTTGATCTATTGACACGTGTCCCAATGCCAATCGACGGCTGTTATCATGTCGCAGTTTCGCGTTTCGCAACTTTGGAGGTTGGTTCACCTCTATTCTCCCAATTCTAGATTTCCCGATATTTGCGATCATCAGATCGATGACTCACAACTCCCCACGATCTAAAGGCTCATATCAAATCGCGATTTTGCATTTCATAAATTCTCACAACTCCACCCTTTGACTTCCCTGAGTTGAGAGTCAACAAAATGTTGATCTCTCACAATGTGTCCTCCTAGATGGATGATTCTGATGATTTTGGGACTTTGGAACCTCGTTCCTCTTGTGTACCCTCAAGGATTATCGTTAGTGCACTTTACCTTGATTGGGCAGCCACTATTCTTTCATACTAAGACCAAACGACTGAGATCTGTTCTCCTCTGTGCTTACTCCTCGTTGTCTGGACTATTATTTGATGGTCCAGATCTTTCACGGTTATTGATCCAACGCTCACTATAGCTCCTCCTCTTGAGCTTCTACTTTCTTCCCTGACTAGGAAGATCTCATATGTTTCAAAGGTCTCGACCTTCGATTTACCTCCTGTGAGCCCTGATGTATGGGTCTCGACTCCCATTTTCCCTCCCGAGCTTACAAACTTGAGACAAGTTCGCCTCTTGGACCTCATCTGCGCTTCGGAAAGGCGCTTATCTCTTCTGAGCTTGGTTCTTAGGGAATTCTGGATTCCCACATACTCTAGCGTTAATATTCTTGCGTCATATCGATGATCCATGACCTTCCTTGATCCAATGGACCAAAGTACATCACAACTTCAGGTTTCGGGGGTTTAGTCGCGCCAACATGCAAATCTCCCGATGTGCGAATCCTCGATCTCACTAATCCGACAGTTGAGGAGGGTCCTGATAGATACTTAGACCTATGGTCTAGATCACATCGCAATTTCAAGTTTCGGGAGTTTAGTCATGCCAATGTGCGAACCTCCTGATGTGCGAATCCTCGATCTCGCCAATCCGACGGTCAAGGAGGGTTTCGATAGATCCTTAGATCTACAGTCCAGATCACGTCGCAATTTTAGGTTTCGGGATTTTAGTCGCGCCAACGTGTGAATCTCCCAATGTGCGATCTTGCGAAGACTGAAGGAGTCAAAGCGTTAATGCCTGTGCCCCTTCTTCAAATCTAATGGTCGCGATAGACCTTGGGTCCTCCCAAATGGATCTCATCTATTCATCTTCTAAACAAAAGGATATTCCCTTTCGATACTTGAACCTCACTATTCTTCTTGAGCTTCACTGGCTCTGAAAGGCTTAAGGGTTTTGCACTCTTCCTCTTGAACATAACACTTGAAAGTGTTCTTCTGTGCACTCCTTACATTTATTCCTCAATTGTAGGACTTAAGATGGTGTCAGTCTCTGCCCACCTTGCAAAGACTCGGTGCACACATGCACTACCTCTCTTGGGCTTATTGGACTCCGTCTTCGCAGTGATTGCAGGGTTCAACCTTCGCAATCAGGAAGTACTCACGTGACTCTAGGATGGTGACAAAATTCTCTGGGAAATTGCTTTCGAGGAATTAAGCTAGCACATAAGGAAATCAAGCATATATGAAAGTTCTCAAGGAACGAACGCATACTTATAACTTAATCATTAAGTACATAAACCATTTTGGGCATATAAATACAAGCATGCAATTCATTATTTCCAATTCAAAACACAAGGCATAAAAACACTTATCAGAACCATAAGGCGTGATGCGACTGCCGAGAGGGGTGCTCATTTCTACCCAACCATAGGCTCAGTCACTCCTGATGGATTTATTATTGGCCACCCCCGAGATTAGGCCACGATACTTTGAGATTCAATCTCTCACTTCCAACTCAATGGAGGTTAGGGATGAAGGTTACTCTCCTTCTCCCTATGCAGAAATAGACGATGATGAAGGTTACTCTCCTTCTCTTGACTCAGTCTTCATCCCCTGTGATCAGAACTCACTTTTCAATTTCAATCCTTCCTTGGACCTGAGAGTTTCTTCTCTCCTCTCTGCACTCTTTTCCCCGGTCTCCCTCTGTCCACCACGCTTCCTTTCTTGCCTCCCTCAACAAGATTGCGTGTGGCTCGAATCCCCCAGTCCATGGTTAGGTTCGGAAGCCTTACTGATGGGAAGTCTGCCCCATCCCTCATTAACTCTTGAGGGGGCCTTCCCACCTACCACCCTGATGGGAATTCATTTCTGGTCAGAGGGTTGTTCTGGTCTGAGAAAATTAATTCCAGCATAGTACTGGTTCGATGGAGGTTAACGCAACCATTCCTGGCCCCCTCCACCACCTTTCACAACATTTTGTGGTCTCTCTTTCAGCACATCCCCTCTTTCAACATTCATGCAACACGTAACCATTTTCTATTAAAATAATTAGAATTTACATTCATCGACCTTCTACACAAGGTCCATCAAATCAAACATTCACACTTTTAAGTTTGCCATAGTTTTTGGCCAATAAATTTATATTTACAGATTGGGGGAAACATGGTGTTACAATTATCCCTATGGTCATCCAAGATAAGAAGTCAGGAGAAATCAAAATTTGTGTAGATCTAAGAAAGCTGAACGATTCATGTCTACATGATCCATTCCCTACACCCTTTACTGATGAAGTTCTAGATAATGTAGGAAAACATGAGGTCTATTCATTCACAGATGGATATTCAGGTTATCACCAGATCAAAATTGCTAAGAAAGATCGACATAAGACCACATTTGCAACAAAATGGGATTCTTTTCAATACACGATGATGCCCTTTGGGTTGAAGAATGCACCGACTATCTTTTCCAGGGTGGTGGTCGAAGCATTTAAGGACTTCTTACACAAGTTCCTAGAAGCTTATTTTGATGATTGGACTATCTTTAGCCTACTGAAAGACCATATTGAATGTTTAATATTGATGTTAGATAAGTCCAAGCAATGTCAGATTGCCCTGAATTTGAAAAAGTGTATTTTCTTTTCACCCTTTGGAGTCCTGCTTGGGCACATTGTGTGTAAGCATGGGTTGTTGGTGGATCCTTTCAAGATTTCCATCATTGTTGATCTACCTCCTCCCACTTCGCTTAGATAGTTTCACACTGCATTAGTGCACACTAGATACTACATGAAGTTCAGTAAGGGTTATGCACAGATAACAGTGTCTATGGAGAAGCTATTAAAGAAAGACAATAAATTCCAATGGACAGAAGAATGCCAGTAGAGCTTCAACACACTAAAGCATAAAATGGTCTCTGTGCCAATCTTGGTTTTTCCATATTGGAGTAAGGAGTTCAATGTTCATTTCGATGCTTTTTCCATTGCATTAGGAGCAGTTTTAGCATAGCCAGGTGTAATAGACATTGACCACCCCATAGCCTTTTCTAGCAGGAAGCTCTCTACAACTGAGAGGAACTATATTATGACTAAAAGAGAAGGCTTGGCTATGGTTTATGCGCTATAGAAATTCAAACACTATTTGTTGGGAGGACATTTTAAGATGTTCACTAATCATTCTGCATTAAAATACTTAGTCAACAAGCCAGTGTTGGGGGGGAGAATATGCAGATGGCTACTACTATTCCAGGAGTATGATTTTGAAATTGTGGTCAAGCTAGGGTGAATGAATAAAGGACCTGATCACTTATCTAGGTTGGAACATGGAGAGGAACCTACTAGTTTGGAGGACACACTACCAGATGCACAGTTGCTGGCCATTAGGAAAGTTGATGATCACTTCGCAGAGATAGTTCAGTTCCTGTCCACAGGAATGGCACCTCGCGAGTAAACAGTGATTCAGAAGAAACAGTTGGTAGTCCACGATGCCGACTTTCAACTTATAGTTGGATAGTTATATAAGATGGGACCATATGATATCTTGAGGAGATGTGTTATGGAGACATAAAGACCACTGATTCTTGCAGAAGCACATGAAGGCATCGTAGGAGGACATTATGCATGGAAAGCAACAACGCATAAAGTTCTCAGAGCTGGGCTATGGTGGACTAATTTAAATAAGGATGCTAAGGAATACTACAGATCCTGTGATGTATGCCAAGGATTAGGAAAGCCTTCTAGAAGGGATGAGATTCCTTTGGCACCACAATTAACATTACAAGTATTCGAAAAATGGGCCATTGACTTTGTGGGACCTATTAACCCACCAGGAAGGCGCATAGGAGCTCGATACATTATCACTGCGACATAGTATTTGATCAGATGGGCAGAAGCAAGAGCAGTTAAGGATTGTAGTGCAACTACAACTGCACAATTCATTTTTGAAGATATTATAACAAGGTTTGGATGCTCGAATATCCTCATGAGTGATCAAGGAACACATTTCATCAAAAAAACTATTGAAGCCATGACTCAAGAATTTTAAGTTCATCATCAGAAGAGCACTCCATACCACCCACATGAAAATGGTACAATTGAAGCTTTCAATAAGATCTTGGAGACAACGTTGACTAAGATTTGTAGTGTTAACAGGGATGACTGGGATTTAATAATTCCAGCAGTATTATGGGCCTACAGAACTACCAACAAGAATTTAACAATGCAGAGCCCATTTATGTTGGTCTATGGATTAGAAGCAGTGGTACCTATGGAATACTTGGTTCCTAGTTTAAGAATTGCAACATTTACAAGTATGGATGACACTGGTGTTGTTCAAGACAGGCTTGCGCAGTTGCTAGAACTAGAAGCAGACAGGTTTATTGCAGGATTTCATCAGCAGGTACAGAAAGAAAGAGAAAAGGCTTACCATGACAGACATATCAAGAGAAAGGCATTCAAGCAAGGAGATTTGGTATTGTTATATGACAACAAGTTCATGAAGCATCCAGGGAAGTTCAGGACACATTGGCTTGGGTCATTTGAGGTTTCCCATGTTACAGAAGGAGGAGCTACGTAGTTGAATACCCTTAATGGAGAATGGAAAGAAGGTTTGGTAAATGAGAGCCGATTGAAATTGTATTATGGCAACAAATTTCCTTGAAGATCTCAGTAAAAACTAGGAATAAGGGTCTAGGTACCAGGTGCAGTTGAAACTGGGTACCAGACACAGAAAATACAGTCTGCACACAATTGGGAGGGACATAGATGAAAGCACAGGCTACTCTGCGCAGTCTATAGTCAAAGTAAAATAGAAGGTTCAGTCTTGCAGTGACTAGGGACGAGTCAAATGTGAGTGTTGGGGGCCTGTTGGCCCTTGGTTAGGTAAGGATGTGAATATTAAGGAAGAAAGGCTAAGTACGAACTGTGTGAAAGACAGATAAACTGAGGAAGGGTCGAAGTGGGAAAAGAAGCAGAAAAGAAGTAGAAAAGAAAGGAAAAGTAGCCGTTGGAAGAGAAGATCGAGGAAGATAAAGCAGTAAGGAAAATGGATAGTGGACAAATCAACAAGTGGAAGAAGACACCAACGAGTGCTTGGGAGCACCTCACGGAAAAGAAGGGAAGAAAGGCTGACAAAGCCCTTAAAGCACAGGTCAAGTGGACCTAGGGTTTTGACACCTAGACTTTTTCCATGTAATGTATAAATAAAGGTCTAGAAGACCTGGGAGGGTTTGTTCTAGGTTGGTCGATAATGTTGATACTGAGAGTGGGGTGAATCAGTATCAAGTACAATTTAAAA